>JAJDMY020000526.1:0-26112 GCA_022345705.2 Sabuloglossum arenarium | reverse complement strand
AGTATGGTAGTTTTCGTTAAAGACCTTAACTAACTTTAGGTAGGGTGTGTCACTACCAAAACAGAAGGGTGTGGCCGTATCAAAATGGGGTGTGGCGGTACCGATCGCCATAAAAAAATGGATGACCTAACTAACAGACTTCCAGAGTCATCGGATCTTACATCCCCTCCGCCAAGTGCTTTTTCTCTGGTTCAATTTTCTCGCGAGGAGCGATCTGATCTCCAGAAACAAATCTATGAGATCCTCTCACTCCTTCCCAGGAAGATCTCCTCATTCCCTCGCCACAAGAACCAAGAACACCTTCCCCACCGCACATCCCTCACCATACATCATCTAACCATCACTCTCACGATGGCGGACGCCATTGCTGCCAATAACGAGAAATCCCGCAACTTGTTAGAAGACACGGAGGACCAGCTGCAGAAGAAAGTGGGTTACTCAGGCGTGGCGGCGAAGACGGATCCAGCGGAGATTAAGCTGGTAAAGAAACTGGATTGGTACATTATGGTATGCTTTACTCCCGCTTGAAGACTGAGGTTTTCGCTGTGGTGAATGGGTTGGGAAGCGAAATGCTGATGTGATATCGGTGTAGTCGGTCCTTTGGCTTATGTATTGACTGGTAAGTATACGTAACTCATTTCTCCTCCCCGCTGTCCCCCAGAAGAATCTCGGGACTAACGCTACCTACAACAGAACTACCTCGACCGTAATGCCACCGCCCTCGCCCGCCTGAACCATATCGAGAGAGATCTCAAGCCCAAGGGTTCCGAATACAACACTTGCGTCTCCATCCTCTTCGTCGGGTAAATTACATTCTCAGTTCCCTTCCATATATATCCGTGGCTGAGATGAGACGGTATGCGATAGCTTTCTTCTCAGACAAATCCCCTCGAATATGTTCCTAACGAAACCGTCAGTTTATATGGCTTGTGGGTTTTGACACCGGCCAGCTATCTTGACCTGGATTGCAATAATGTCACTAAAGGATCCTTTATTCACATGCTTTAACGCCACCTTAAACCTCGCTTTTGATGAAGGCACTTTTTTGGGGTGTGCAAAATTTTACCTCGTTCTCCATCGGTCTGGATGGATTCTTGGAAGTACCCTATGGCTGTGTTTGGGATTATTTTAACGAAACTACTCGGGCTTTCCGCCAGCGAACGCTCCTATTCCAATCCATGGCAGACTACGGTATGAGTTACGCCCACGCGTATTGTCATATCTCTATAGCATATGTTGAGGCAGCCATCAAGTGCGTCGGCCACGCATGCAAGGTCACCAGAATGCGGCCATCGCAAAAACGCCATCCAGATCCACGGATTGGCCCCTTGAGTTGGGCAGTCTGTCCCCCTGGGGCTTGGTGGGCTTGGACCAATTAAACCAATTGTCCACTGGCCCTATCTCTGTTGGAACGGGAGCCCCATATTCACGGAGGAGCTCGGTGGTAATGGGTGACGTGATGTATCATCACCGGAGGGAGCAATCCGCTAGGTTGCAAAGTTACCTTGTTAACTCCCCCTGTTTCAGAACTTTGCCACCCGATTCCCACTTCTTGAGCTTCTTCTTCTTCTGTTTTTTAACACAACACACATGTCACATAACGCTCCATAGTTAATAGAATCCACTCTACATGTTAGTTAACCTCGTATTCCTACAATCTCTATCATTAGCGTGACGGCCTTTTCCTGCCGCTGGGGCTGGTGGGTCATCTTCATTTTCGCCAACGTCGTGATGCTAATTACCGCCTCCTTTGGCGCCATCTTCCACCGACATTCGGCCGGTCCGGATATGACTACTGTGTACTGTGCTATGTATCTTCGATCGCACTGGACTCGCCGTACGTTCAGGACCAACTCCCACATCCATCTACCGCCCGGCGGCAGCACGCTGGACGGCATGGACCACGCGCGACACTTGAAAGGAGCGAAGGTGCGGCTTAGGGATGTCCAGGAGAAGCAAGAGGTCGGTCTGCTTGCTTTTGCATCTCTAGAAGGAGGGTTTGGTACCGCTTGCAATGGACAGGGAGTACGGTTAGTTAGTCGGTTTCTAAGGAGTGGTTTGAGGCCTCGGTGTTGAGCAACATAACCCCACAAATATTGAAATTCTTAGTTAAATTTATAGTAGACCAAGTCGACTGCTGCGAAAAACTTGAACCTCTCAGAATTAAATGCGCTGTCCGGGGAACTCCGCTTCGCCGAGCATTCTACCATATGTTACCGGGCAATCCTAACAGGGCTAACTGGCTCTATAAACCTCCCAGTTGGTCAGGATCTTTCATCCTACCAATATCCCCAAAGGCCCACAATACTATGATGAGCGAAATAATCCGACATTGACCCAGGAATCCGTCAAAACCAACCTCCGAAATTACATGAGAATTTATTATCGTGCTATGTTTTGAAGCCAATGAGGCTCATAAAGTCGTGATATTCACCCTATGCCTCCTCGCCTACATAAGCATATCATAGCTCAAGTCGTGAGGTGATTTCATGACAGGAATTCGCCCCTCTTGGGTTGCTACTCACGTTGGAGCCTCACATATCACCTTTAGTCGTGGATATCTACGATTGTTGAGAGCATTTCAGCGAGCCTCATCCCTCCTTCTAACATGGGGACCAAGCGAGGGAGACCTCGAACATTACTACCATCGCGGAAAGAGGTGTTTATACTCTATATCTTGCAGAGAGCTTTGCTAATTGGCTGTAGCGGCTCATTCAATTAGACTGACCTGGTTGATGTCGACCTCCGTTGCGTCGCTGCTGTCGTCGTCGGCATCACGGGGGGTTTGAGAAAAGCTTCGCTACATGGCTTCAACCCCGCCTTTCAAATCTACCGAGTACTCCGTACTCTATTCTACATGGCGGTGAGTTTCCGGTTCAGCCTCTTCTGGTACCGCTCGTCGCTTTTCGCCACCTTCAATTCTTTGAGGATTATTGGAAAGAACAAACAGGAAAGAGATTGGGGGAAGACGGGTGGTTCTAGAGACACACGCAGTAGATGGAGGCACGGCCGAAGTGTTTAAGTGTTAGAGTTTATGGAATATAATGTAACTAAGCTGGAAACATTATTTGTGGTATCCGCCGCATTTTTGCACCATCCACCCCGCACCTAACCACCGTGCCCTCCCATCTAATGGCGATATCACTCACTTCACGGCTGTTCCAGAAGAAATCGGTCGCCGTAAGCCCCATGGCATTGCCCTGTCCCTACCCAATCCAATCAGATCCTCCAATTTCGACGACTCATACTGACTATTTGCCTCCTTCCCACTAATCAAAAAACCAACAAACACCAGAGCACAAAAAAACGGTGGCGCAGCATAAACCAGAGCGAAATAATTCCCCGGCCCAACTCTCATGAACGTGATCGTAGCCGTCCCATTCGTTTCCATGAGAGAAGAGTTCCTAAAGATCCGTGCGGAAACTAAGGCTGCGGTTAGGCCAAAGGCATCTTCAAGTGCATTCTGCGAATCCGGGAAGCCGAACGGGGGCGAGCGGAAGGACTCATTGCTAGGAAGGCCCCATCCCCCAGAGAGACTGGTAGCCTGGAGAATAGTCATGAACCAACCCGAGTTCATTATATTCTCGTAGAGCGGATAATAATTTGCACTCGCTACCATAGCGAAAAGAGAATCTCTTATAGCGGATTTGTTGTTGGGAGGTGAGCACGGACCAGCAGATCTCAGAAACCTACTGAAGACATGGCCGGTTGAATTGTTGTCGGAATCTAAAAGTGAGAGCGCAACGTTTCGGTACTCGAAGGAGTTGCGAGCATCGATGTGGCATTGGACTGAGAATGCCTCGCCTTGGTTAAGGGGGGGTTCTGATCGCTCCCCCACGGCTACCTCGAGCCATGTGCCGTAAGTATACGTCGCCCCGAGAAGAATCGTGCCTTGCCCGACCTCATCTTGCAAGCACTGCCCCTTCAACATAAGCGTGACATCCGGACCTGAGTTGCCTGTGAAGTTACACTTCCCATCCTCCGAGATCAGCAACATCTTATTTTTCGGAAACTTCACCGATCCTCCCTTCCGGCAGGAGAACGGATTTCGTACCATCACAGGCACGCACGCTTCTATCTCCATCACATCCCATGTATATCTCTCAAGGAGCCCCGGGAGTTCTGCGCCCTCTACGGTCTGCGATATGTAGACAGAAAGTGGTGTACCAATGGCAGAGGAATGCACCGCAACGCCTTCATCCACATATGCATAGAGCTCGGGGCTTTTAGTGTTGATGCTGTCCATGAGCTTAATCCCTTCCCAGGCCGGCGAGCCACCAGGATGCGTGAATGGGAAGAAGACGCTTCCATTGTGAAGATCCCAAGCAGGAGAATTCGATGTCAAATTGCCCAGTATGGGCTTGGCATATAGATAAGGATCCCCTGTCGGGACTTTTGGTGAAAAGGAGACGAGTTTAGTTGTGGCGGTTGGGGTGAAGCCGGAGGTGATGCAGGTGGTGACGAGAGCAGCAATCAGAAATATAGCCACGATTCCGAAGTTTTTTCTCTGTTCTCTACTGTTCCCGATAGAAAGGATCGTTCGCCATGATGAGCTGAGATACCGAAACTTCGTCTCCGGGTAATCCTGGTCGTTCGCTAGGATGGAGAGTTTGTTGTCAATTTTTCGCAAGAAGCTTGAGCGAATTTGTCCAGCTATGTGAGCCGTAACCAACGTCGCGATGATCGTCGAGACGGTGGTGTACAGAGCCTGCAAGACGGGAGTATATCTGCCATGGTCTGTGAGCGGCGGTGTCGTGATAGTGACTCCTATAAGCACAGTAGCTGTTGCGACCGACAGGATGAGAGCAAAGACTAGTCCTTTCTTCTCGGCCGCCCTCCGAGAGCTTTCTGGGTGAGGGGGCATTTGCAAACCCGGCGCGTAAGCCCGCAACCCCCAGCTTTCATTTCCATTGTATTGTGGCATCGATATTGCTCAGGTCTGACTTTCTCTCACCAAGACCCGAACAGTGAGAACTGTGAGAACTGTGGGTGTAAGCAGGGCAAAGGGCGAAAAGCATCAATAGTATGCTAGCACTTAGGATCGTAGATATAGGAGCGGGGTCATGTTAAGGGTATGCAACCTTTAGCCCTAGCCAGCGTGAAGTGTGGCTAAGGGCGGAAATCGTGTCGTCCCTACTGCGAGCATCAGCTGCTTGATACACATCATGTCGAGCCATGTCAGACTACGCTGAACCGACATCAGTCTTTGGGAGTGGTGAGAGGACAATGCAGGGCCTTGGCGTTGCCACCAAGATCATACGATTAGTTTGACCACACCGAATCGTATGATTTTCATTCTCCCTCAAACCACCACCTTTCTTAATTGGCGGCCGGCATCACCATCACCAAAACGAAGGATAGACGAGCACCCACTGTGAGCATGAGCTTATCATCTAACTTGCAGCGCTGGAGGTGTATGTATACTAACTGGCACACTTTCACGCGGAGTAATCTGATCGCTGATGTCAGCAGACTCTTATGACCGAAGATCGTTCTGATGCGGACGCGACGATCGACAGCTCGCTGCTCCTTGGCATTGAGTCTCGCGTCCCAGTTCACGGAGTAGCGTCAGAGATCCCCATTGGCGGGGTCAGGACTCATCGCAGAAGAGTTCATTCGGGCCAACGAAATTTTCCGTGTCAAGCAACCGCTTGTTATTGTTATATACATATAACTAGTGTACCTCCGATACGCGAAGTTGCTCACTTGGAATAGCGGAGTAGGTCACTCGTCCTCTTCATCCTCGTCTTCGTCTTCATATTCACCCTCCTCCCTCAGGATGCTCCTTTCTTCTAGCTCTTGATGAACCTCTAGCACGCGTCGTGCAACTTCTTCCTCTTCGTCATCTGCCATGCGTTCCGGAACATCAAATGTACGTTCTTGAACGAGCCCCTCGATTTCTCCCTCACTGAGATCCCCGACTGCCTTTGCGAGTGTCAAAAGCATTGATTGTCGAAGGTAACGTCCTGGTGTAGGCCATGGTTGTCCTGTCCTCAATTTTACCCATGCGCCTTCCCAACCAGGCTGTCGCTGTTGACGACATCGTAGGAGCGATACCACAAAGTGGTAATATAAAAATCGTGCGGCTGGGCGGTGCTCAGTCTGAAACTTCAATTCCATGCCATCCACATCGCTTAACCTCTCCAGGTCTTTGAAGTACAGCGCTTGATTTCTTGATGCTTCGTTGATCAGCATCGCTTTCCACCGGCGAATTGGCCTTTCAGTCAGATCGACAGGCACAAAAACCAAAATCCCCTTGTCAAACGCCCTCTCTATATCCTTGTGTAACATAAGGCAATTGTCCACACTAAATAGGCGAGCTCCAGTTCCCTTGCCAAAAATGTAGTCTGCCAGCTCCACCCCTAGATGTGCTGGTACAATATGGGTTGCTTTGACATCAGCAGGTTGAAAATACTCATCGAAGAGTGCACATCGGATCCCGGTAGTGATTCGGAGGTCGTCGGTTTCTTCATCAGAGCCGAGTGCATGATATGCAGCTATTGCGTCACGTCTCATGTGGCTTTGCATTGTTGTATCGCGGTTCTTGTCCTTTTTAGAGTCTTTATAAAGGTGGAGTAGTGCCATGGCAAAGGCACCCTCGCTGTCTGGTGTGAGAAGTTCAAGCTTCCCAGCTTTCTCATCATGAGCACGCAGTTGCCGCTTAAGCTGCCATAAGTCATCTCCCAGGGAGATGATGCGCCCGTTAGTCAACCGCTGAGCCTTCCGATATAGCTTTTCGTCCAGTTTTTTCTCACTCATCTCCCAATCCACCCGGTCTCTTTCCAGTTCCAGCTCCTCCCGCTCAAGCCCAACGTGCTCAATACGTAGTTTAAGGCATCTTTCTGATCCTTCCTCCAATGAGATATCCGAGAGTTTTCGCTTCAGTTCTTGTTTGCTAGTCTTGTTTCTCAGTCGCGCATCTTCAATAGCAGTGAGAGAGGAGTGGCGGAGCGGAATTTGAGGCGGCATGTCTGGATCTCGCTCTTCACAATGACCAACTAGTTACGGGCGGCTTGGAGACTGGTGGATATGCAAGAATTTTCTTGGGGACTTCGGTGGAATTGGAGGGTGTGTTGGAGTGGTGATGGCAATGGGAAAATCCATGGTTGTGTTGAGGTTCGGAGCTTAAAAGTTCAAGCCTAATTTTCTGTTGAGATGAGCTAGCAAGGTAACTGACGTCATTCGTCGCTGAGATAATGTGAGCACCTCGCTTCTCATCTCAACCTACATATCCCATGATCTCATCACAGCCTGCATATCTACCTACAAGTTCACTGTTGTCGTATCAAGGGACCCAATATTCTCTTCCTTGTAGACTTTATATATACAGCCTTATTCATGAGGTCATCGACAACGACAGGTATTGTACCCTAGCTCACTGCAAGTGCTACAGCGACTGCAGACAGTATCTGGAACTGCTACCACTACAGCACCAAGTGGCAGTATCATACTAAGATCTCTTAGTGGTCTTAGAGGACAACGAGCATCTCTCCACATGCACTGCTTCTTTAGTTTCCTTAGAAGGATCCACATTACTAGAAGTTCATAAGAGAAAGTACCTCCAGCTCTGAAACTTCGATGGGAGAGAGAGCATGAAAGTAGGTCACTGGCCATTGGGCAGCAGATATTGTAACAGGAAGAAAAGGAGCTATCTGCCCTCCTCTAGCAAAGATCAAGACTATAACATGTTTACAAGAAATGTCATTAGTCTGATATCGATAATAAGAGTATATTTCTTCTGCCGTATTGACAAGGTAGATGCTGCCATCAGGCTACCCACTTATCTTTCCATTAAGGAAGAAAGCTGGATGTAGTTATCATGTACCCACTCCTTCCCTTCCTCCAGCTGTGTTTTGACCTAAGGAGTTATCATCTTTCCTCTCACCAATACCGTGTTAGAGGTAAGTAACCTCTTCCTACAAATCGCCATTACATAATTCTATAAGGAGTCAGGAAGCTCTAAAATGTAGAGCTCTTGATTAGAGTAAAGAGTTTTATTTAAACTCTCTATAACATTACTTGCATCATTAGCATATCTACAACCACGAAACAAAGCATCTGCTTACTTCTCAATCTACTGAGCTTCAAGATAAGTAGCCACTTTTAGCTTCACCTGTTTTAACTTCCCTATTGCATAGTCAAAAGTGACTTTCATTATCGTCCAAGTAAGTTTAAAGAATGCTAGTACTAAAACCCTTCAAAACGTCTTTGTAAAGTCATTTATGAGATAATGACAGTACAATACTACTACCAGCAATGGTACCAACACGCTCTATACTTTTTGGATGCACTTGTCTCTCTTGGAGATAAGGGTATTCTCCTCTACTACAAGCTCTGGTAAAGCCTCCTAGAAGTAGTAGAAGAACCACTCACATAAGTCCTGATTCTCTGACTCCACCATCTCCCATGTGAGAAGTACGTTCTTACCATTATCACTAAAACTAATAGCAAGTAATAGTGGAAGTATAACATTAGCCATTAAGAAGGTCTCATCTACAGTTTGACGGCGATTGGCAAATATTACCCAGATTCTGAGGTCCTAAGTAGAGATAGGCCCAACTGCTTCAAACGAAGGAAGGCCTCATTATTAATAGCCAAGCTGTGGCAAGTGTGGACTCTCCTAGACACGAACAGACCAGGACTCCCTGAAGTTACACAGACCATATGTAAGCCTAAGCCATGAGGAGGCGCCCAGCAACAAAGTTGAACCATACAGCTTACTCAAATCTTCTTTGCGAACTAGGCATCGAGGTACCAAAAAACTAGCATGCTCGTTGGCAATACAGATACCAAGCTTGCCACTAGAGACAGGAAAGCCTTTAGTTGAATAGAAGGTGTAACGATTCGTTAAGCCTAGGTCCAACCTGGGGCTTAAAGGATCCTGCGTCTAAGGACTTGGGTGGCGAGATAAATCTCTATTGCTTAGACAGCTTGGTTACAAACGACAAAGGGTGTGTTGGTTCTCTTGGTTCACTGGCAGTGCGGGTTCATCAAGTTGTTTCGTTGTATTGAGCACGATGCTCCTAAGTGGTGAAGGCCAAGCCTTCCTATATAGTACTCGCATCGTGACCTGGTACGTACCATGATCGCAGGCGATCGCTTCTCTACTGTGAGTAAAGCTCCTGCGACCTCGTGCGATCATGATCGCACGTCCTAAGGGTGATCGCACCTGCGATCACTCCGCCGTCTTGCGATCACTATCCCTGCACTACCGTGCATGCGCGAAATACATAATTGGGTCGCTCGTTAGGCGAGCTCCCCCTACTGGATTGGTAAGCGAATACAACGCTGGAAGCAAACGTAACAGAAGGCTATATGGTATAAGGCTCTACTATTGCTATACAATAGAAGGATAAGCCTAGAGAGAGAAAGGCCTCTGCTTTCAGATTAGTGGCCTTAGCCTAGGAAAGTAACAAATAAATCCTTAAGTAGAACTGATTACACATTTATAGAAAGGTTATTAGTCAAAATATCTTTTATAGTATGAATTTGCAATTGAGTTCCACTTTTATTCCTAACTCTGGAATCTTCACCTAGAAGATGCCTATACATTTATCGTACTCATTTATCATAGCAGGCTAAGCCGTTCTAGGCGTAGGTCGATCGGTTAGGCAGACTAACTACAAACATCGGCCTTCGAGTGACCTCGAAGGCTGATATTTATTGGGGGCAGCAATGCCTAAGGCAACGCCTTGGCGGACCCTAACCACGTATATAGGACTAACAGAGCCCTCACTAGGAACCCCATCGGCTAATACTTGTATTTACCTAGATAGACCTTAGTTGTAGCTAGGCTGACTATAGTCTATGACTCCATTCTAGCTTAACTCATTTCTTAGCCTTCCTACGTGACAGTCGGCCAGACGACATTGACTATTGCCTCGACCGATGCCTGCGGCACCCAGATCGCTGACTGTAGTCGGCCGTGACAGTCAATCACATTGACACAGCCCAATTACCCCTACCAATGCCTGCGGCACCCAAACTGCTGATAGTTAGTCTGCTATAACATCATTGTTACTTCTGCTACCTTTGTAATACTTGAGCCCTAGGTATTGCCTTCCTCAAGTACCCAATAGGCCTCTGTCACTCCTACCTGTGCTGCCTATAAGCCTTAGGCCTCGCCTTCCTCAATAGCCGCTAAGGCATTCCTACAGCTTGAACTTCCGAACCGACTCCTGTAGTGACAGATTTAAAATCTCTTACAGACAGCTATAAGATGATGGCAGAATTTATAGCTACTCCTTGAATCTGAGAGGCAGACAAAAATCCACTGAAATCAGCTTATAAATAGTTAGAAACAGAAGAAAAGCAAGAGGAGAATAACTTATTGCAACGATCTTAAATGAGATCAATTTGAACTTCTAGAAATAATCTCTCTAAAAGCTCCTTATAACCTAGCAATAACTGAAATCTATACTGTTGATCATCTATATTACTATCAAGAAGGCATAGCTTATACTTTTGCGATACCTTATAACTGATCTTCTTTGTAAAGTGTACTGTGGAGGGCATTTCTATGCCTGAAGAAGCGTGTTTATATTAGTTTTCCATAAGCGAGTTGTTAGTCATAGACTTGGCAGGGGTTGGCTTATTAGGAGAGCTGACCTCCATCTTAATACATTATCCTTCTACCCACTGGCACACAAATAGCCTCCATAGTATACGGTCTTCATCGGGCGCGAGGCGGCTTGTATCGTGGATCATGGGAATATCAAGTCTGTCATGTGAAAATTGCAAACGAGTATGGTATACAGGTGCCTCTTAGAAGTTTTGTGGGATCGTCCTGCTGCAATATGAAGAAGGTGACAAAAAATTGTTGTGAGTAAAGCCTAGATGACGCTTTAGGCACCTGTATTGTTGGATATAGAAGGTTGTAGTGATACGTGAGTCAGTACGACTCACTTTGTAGTCACTCTCGCCTAATACAAGGCACAAAGATCAGGCAATTAAGGCCTCTAGTCCCTCGTTTATAGCTGTGAATCAAGCAAATTCAATCTACTTGTCTTGTCTTTGAGTTTACCCCTGTCATAGCTTTCTACTACAAAAATCCTATTAACCCTCATCCAAACCTCACCACTCAACACCTTTTAAAAAATAATTTTTATTACCCAAGTACTATACTCGCGCCCAGCCTAGAACGCTGCTATGTTGCTTTTATGATTAAGGTGCTGTTGTTGACAAGGCCTTCCTCGATCAGAGTCGTACCTTAGGTGCATAGTTAAGTTGTCTTGCCACTAAGTCGTACCTAATATAAGCGAGCTCTCAACTGAATTAGGGAACCCACCTCACCAAATCTCACCTTTTGTTCGCTGCAATGATATTTACAAACAGTCAAATCACCTCTTACAGTAAATTATAAACTACAGTTTATTGGAAAATTAGCGAAAAGCGAATTAATTGGACAGCATTTTTGCAGCGCTGCACCATATCGAACTATTTTGGGGTGTGCCATAACTAGTCGCTTTCGCTGCATTGGGGTGTCGGTGCCTCGTATTTGTGGTGTGGCAATAGCTTGTAGCTTACTTACCCCGCACAAGGCTGTACCTTTCGAACAGTTCACTTCTGTTGTTATTGGAAAGTTTCGAGGAGGCGCAGATAGCTAAGCCTTGGAGGAGTCGCGGGTGGCTAAGCCTTGGAGGAGGCACAGCCCACCAACGCGACTTCTATATCTGGAGTTTCCATTTATACGTGCCTAAACAAGGGGCACTCGAAGCATTTAAATCGGTCGGAACCCATATGTAATTAATTCTATGACTATTATCGAATCAATACAGGGACTCCAGTCTTCTACCTCCAAGTTTACTACTGCAGCCTGATCTTTAATCAACAGGTCCAACAGAATCCTCCTCTCTGCAAGTAACAATAGCAACGACTACCTCACCTTAATCTTCTGTACACATCTGTGACTTACAGAAGCAATGTCAAACCAAGAGAATACAAGAGTAAAACAGTGGTATCCAGAAGGCCAGATGGCCAGAGTGAGTCAGGCTGAAGGAAACTTGGATGCTTGGAAGACAGAGCGGAGTGAGACTATCGAGGAAACAAATGAAAAATCAGCAGCAAGTAATTAGAGAGAACACAAGGGAGTGGGAGAGACATTGTTGGAGAGGAATTGCGCTCTGTTCTCAGACCATCTGGCTTTTGATCTTTCCGAAGCAGGTAGGGTAGATAAGTCGCCCCGGCGTGCTAAATGGAAGGCAGATCAACTGGCCCCTACACTTTCGAAAGCAGCTAAGACGGGCCACAAACATATAGTAGATATACTGTCCCGGCGTTCTAAATCGACAGCGGATCAACTGGCTCCTGCTCTTTTGGAAGTAGCTAAGGCGGGCCACGAAAATGTGGTAGATAAGTTGTCCAGAGTTCTAAATGGACAGCTGATCAACTGGCTCCTGCCCTTTTGGAAGCAGCTAAGGCGGGCCACGAAAATGTGGTAGATAAGTTGTCCTGGAGTTCTAAATGGACAGCGGATCAACTGGATCCTGCTCTTTTGGAAGCAGCTAAGGCGGGTCATGAAAATGTGGTATATATGCTGTCCCGGCATTTTAAATGGACAGCAGATCAACTGGCTCCTGCTCTTTTGGAAGCAGCTAAGGCGGGTCATGAAAATGTGGTACATAGATTGCTCTGGAGTACTGAATGGACAGCGGATCAACTGGCCCCTGCACTTTCGGAAGCTGCTAAAGCGAGTCACAACAGTATGGTGAGGGAGCTGCTCCAGCAGACTGATTGGACAGCGGATCAACTGGCTCCTGCTCTTTTGGAAGCAGCTAAGGCAGGTCATGAAAATATGGTACATAGATTGCTCTGGAGTACTGAATGGACGACGGATCAACTGGCCCCTGCACTTTCGAAAGCAGCTAAGGCGGGCCACAAAGATATGATAGATATGCTGTCCCGGAGTTCTAAATCGACAGCGGATCAACTGGCTCCTGCTCTTTTGGAAGAAGCGAAGGCGGGTTATGAAAATGTGGTGCATAGGTTGCTCAGGAGTACTGAATGGACGGCGAATCAACTGGCCCCTGCACTTTCGGAAGCTGCTAAAGCGAGTCACAACGGTGTGGTGAGGGAGCTGCTTCAGCATACTGATTGGACAGCGGATCAACTGGCTCCTGCTCTTTTGGAAGCCGCTGGGCTGGGCTATAAAGATGTGGTGATGGCGTTGCTCCAGGAGGCGAAGTGGACAACAGATCAACTAGTTTCTTCACTTCTCGAGGGAACTAAAGCGGGTCACGGAGCTATGATGGTGGAATTGCTCCAGGAGGTTAACTGGGCAGCAGATCCACTGCTTCCTGTGCTTTTGAAAGTGGCTAAAGCAGGCCGTAGAGATGTTGTGGACAAGTTGCTCTGGCATGCTAAGTGGAAAGCTGATCAACTGGTTCCTGCGCTTTTGGAAGCAACTAGGGCGGGTCACCGGGGTGTGGTGGCGGAGTTGCTCCTGCGGACCGACTGGATAGCGGATCAACTGGCTCCGGCGCTTTTTGAAGCAGCTGGGGCGGGTTCCGAAGATGTGGTGGTGCAGTTGCTCCGGGAGGCGCAGTGGACGACGGAACAACTGGTCTCTCCGCTTTTTGAAGCTGCTAAGGCGGGTCATAAGGGGGTGGTGGGAACAGTGTTAGCGAGGAATACCCAATGGACACACTCTCAACTGGCGTCTGCCTTTTCTGGAGCGGCAAAAGCAGGTCACGTGGAAGTGGTGGAACTTTTGTGTACAAAGGCTGGAATAAAAATGCCTGCCTGGCACGATGTAGCATCAAATCCTAGCATCGAGTCGTTAGGCTTGACGTTAGTAGGGCTATTACTGAATGAGTCATTCGGAAAGCCTGAGCAGCATCATAGACTATTAGCTGAGGCTATGTTTGCATCGGCATGGGATGTTTGGGATATCTTGGAGCAGTTTCCGCCCGGTCAGAAATTAGGACCATTGATAGCAATAACCGGAGACGCTGCAAATGCTTGGGCAACTACTTGTGAGGAGTACATGCAATGGAGATGGCCGGTCATTGGCTCCGAGCTCTTGCGATTCATTGAAGAGATATTAACTCATGGCAAGTGGCGGTTTGCTCGTAAGTAGGCATCACGTGGGGACAATTTACGAGGGGTTGACTGGGCCACACAGGCTTTTCCAACACGAATTTCAGCGTAGCCATCGCCACAGAGCCAAAACGCTTTGTAGCCAAAGTTTGGGCAGCAGATATTGATACCGTGTATGAAGTTGCTGACGCTTTGTCCTGGCTTTGTTCAGCACTTAGGAAATCAGAGTACGAACATCCTACAATTTCGACTGTGTCTGTGTCAGTCGCTCAGAAGCAGAGGCCGATCAGTAACCTGCCGATCATTTTGGAGCATTCTGAACTACGCCCGTGTGGAGAAGATCGCAGTTGTTGGCATCCGCTATTTGTGCACAGTACTATTGCTGCTGGCAGCATTCCCGAACGGAAAGAAGGGGTTGGTGTGGAGATCTCGTTTGAAGTCATGACGGTTCTTTCTGGTGTTGACATGCCTCTGGAATACAACGGCGGAATCATCCTGAAAGGGTTCTCCTCTATTTTAGTTCCTGTTAGAAGATTAAAGGCTGGGGAAGGCTTGCAGTGGCATTTGATTTTATCGTCAGACGGTGGATATTTGCTAGATTCTGAGGTGGACAAAGCCTGCCCCGAGTGGCTCAAAGTCGGTACTCTGGAAGAGCTATCGACAGCGAGGGCATTTCTCGGCTGGTGTCGCGAATCAAAAGTCACTCTGGGCACCAAGGAGCTGGATGCAGGGAAAGTTGATTGGACGTCTGCCAAAGAGAAGGAAGAGAGCAATAAGTACGCCGGATTCAGCTTCACCCCCTCGATTAGATTCCCATTCGGAGGTTTTGCTGCGACAGCGTCTTGGACAGCGATCCCGAATCGCGTGCAGCCATTGTTGGACAGGGATTTGAAATTCGGTCAAATGTGTGATCTTGCTCGACAACAGCCACATATCCTTTATGACACACTTGAAAACCGTGCATAGTGTTGGAGGAGACTAGGAACCAGTGATGGCACTTGGTGAACCAACTGGCTTACAATTGTCTTCATGGCAGATGCTGCAGTACCCACATAGGAATTAGAGTAAGATGTGCTCATGCTTCTCGTCTATTTGGCCAAGTCAGTATTCTATTTACCTCTGTGGAGGAATGAAAACGGCTCACTTCGGGTGTGCTCTATAATATGCGCTACTAATGTGGTCTTACCACATCCAGGGCCTGCTACGATCCATAGCAAAGCTGTGCCTAGCCTGTCGTCCCAAGACTTGTAGGTCTCGGACACTAAAAACCAGCGGCACGCTGACTTACGCCTATGGGGGGTAAGAATCCGCTCCAGCTCCGTCGATTGATCCGTTGGTAAAAGGCTTGAGAAGCAAGCAATACTCTCTTCTATAATTATTAGTCGTCGTTCTTCTACCAAGGATCGTATGGGAATACCGTTGGATTGAAGCTCACTGAGCTCCGCATTCTGCTTGCATTGGGGATTGATATCCACAATCTCGATTGCGGCTGACTCGGCATCAGTATTATACTGTGATAACGTGTTGTCTCCTACCATACTCGTCAGTAGGAATAGTTAGCTCAATTTTTCGCATTAGGTACACACCACCCAAAGAGGGCGCAGCTGCTTTGCCAACTGCCTCGACAGTCGAACCCTGCATGGCTATAGCTTCCTTTTCGTCATATCTTCACAGACTTGCCATGTCTTTGCTGTTCGCTCAATGCGGTCAGTCTCTTGTTTGGGTTGGGAGAGTTGTGCTGAGCCAGGTTGAGCCGAGGATAGACGTTCAGTGAACAAGCTTAGCATGCCGACGGCAATAAGGCTGCTGAGCTGATATCCTTCGGGCTTACGTTAAGAGCGTAGATATGTGGTCCCTTCGTACGATGTAGTTGTTCCTATAGATGTGGCTGTAGTCAGCCGACGTGGGGGCGGTGTGGGTGGGAGAAAACTTTGACATGCACCATGTATGCAAGTCGTCAAATGCGCGACCATTATGTGGCACTGCAAAGATGCCTGAGGCATTATGGTGAGCTGCGGATTATGCGAGTCGTTGCTTTTTCCACAGCAAGGCCCATACGGAAAGCAGAACGGTCGCATTTCTGGTCCCGGTAGTGTGACCACATACGAACCCCGCACTTCAGTCGCACTTCAACTCTTCTCCTTGTCCAAGAGCACAAGACAGCGATCGCAGCAGAAGACAATATCCTCAACATGGGCACGACACACGGCAGCGAGACGACATTGGCTTTTCTTGAGTACCCGAATGCCTCCGAGGTTCCGTTCCAAGTTGTCAGGTTTCTCGGCCATGGAAGCTTTGCTCGTGTTGAAGAGGTGCGCCATACTTCCGAAGGAACAGTGTTTGCTCGGAAGTCCAGGCGGGTTCTGGCATACCAGGCGGAAGCAATTTCAATGGCAGTGCAGCGAGAGGTTGGGATCATACGGAGGCTTCGACATGCACACATCATTTCGATACACAGTATCTACCGGGAGCCAAAATCGATCGGGATCATAATGTCGCCGGTGGCTGATGGTGACATGGACTGGTTCTTCGAGAAGTGTTCTGATGAAAACTTCCCGGCCGAACTCTTGTTGCTCTTGAAGCAGTGGTTTGCATGCCTTAGCGACGGGTTGGCCTACATCTGTTCTGTCCCCGTTGTCAAGTAGCATACTTGATCAATGAATCGTCTGTTTGATGAATGAGGCAACTTTCGTAAATAGATGCCCCAGTCATAAAGCGTAGTGAGAGGGTTGAATTTATTTTATTAAGTCTGAGCTATCTATGCTCATGTATGTCCCGACCCATCTATCAACAGCGACCTAAAACAATAGTCTCACTCTCATTCTCATCGTCTCCTTCATCTTCTACGTCCTCTCCTTCTTCAGCCGGCCTATCTGACTCGCTAGTAGTAGCTTCTTCTTCGGCCGCAGCACAGGTTCCAGCCCTGGCTCGAGTAGCTGGGCGAAAAGTCAATGTTGGGCCTCTTTTGCGTTTCGCTTGAGTTGTTGTCGTTGGTACAAGTATTACTGCAGACTTAGAGACAGCTATGAGTTTAACTTCTGGAAGATGCGACATACCAAAATTACCACAGTCATGATCATTCGTGTGACAATGTGAGGAGCATTTTTGCATCTTTTTGATGCATCGATACGGAAGCTTGCAAATACCATGGCAGTTGCATGAAAGCTGGCCTTTTGGCTGTCCAGACTTTAATACCACAGCAGCACGAAGGGTAATTTTAGTCGTAATATTACCAATACGAACCTCCATATCATTTCGAGTAATTCCATCCAATCGATTTAAATCATCGATAGGATAGTGGCTGAAAAGGATTCCGTGTCGGCTCTGTAACTGATATCGATTCTGATGAACATGTTTAACAACACGGCATTCCAGTCTAATATTATCTGTTGCAGTTCTATTGGCCTTGGGTATCTTCAACGTAACTATGTCTCCAGATTCCAGACGCTGAGGTTACAATCCATCATTCCTTAAAACCATATCAGCAGCAATTTTTGCATTATACTGAAATACTTCTTTTTCCATTTCGGTAAGCTTTGGTGGGCCATGGTTGCGCAGTTGTAGTGATTGAAGCCGGGGGTCAATATTCGGATCCAGTTCAGTTTCAGGTTCATCAAATGATCCAAGATTCCTGAAGTCATAAAAAACATCTCCGTTATCTAGTAAATCCCCAACCGGGTCATGTGGAAGCCGAATGTCGCCCTCTTCATCGGTAATCATCTCAATAGCAGAATTTTTAGCAATAGCATATGGAACATGTGCTCCCCAACGTGGAGTCTGAGCAAATATAACATGGTATGGCGTTTTACCAGGAGGTAATCCACTATGATGTTGAGTATTCATAGCAAGACCAATTACCGGTGGAGCTTTTATGAACCCTTTGTTGCCCGTTTCCGCTTGCTATGCTCGATGCTTGTACTTCATTGTTGAATTAGCTTGTTCAACCATTCCCTGGGTTTGAGGATGTCAAGGCCGGCCATTGATGATTTTGATGCCATGTCCCCATAATAGAATTAACAGTACTCCCTTGAATTCCCCTCCATTGTCGCATTGTAAAATCCTAGGTTCCCCAAAATCCCCTATCCACCCTGCAATAGCATCGGCTACTTCACCAGACCCTTTACTCTTCAAAGCTCGCAAAGAGGTAAACCGACTAAAATGATCCTTTATGTGAAGGATCCATTTGTACTGACCGTCTGGATGATTTCCCTTATCTACAAGGTCAATTTGTACTCGCTCAAGGCAACCATTGGATACGATGGGTGTTATAGGAGCTTTGGAACGATTAGGTTTATTAACGGCGCAATTATAGCATTTGTCGACTACCCAACTGACATCGTCGATGGTTATTCCTAAGTGAAATAAATTAGTAAAGTAGATAACTAAAAGACTTGTAACATACCATAGTAACGTCTGTGTAGTTGAGCAAATGTTTTCTTGACCCCCGGGTGAAGCTTCTCCTCATGAAGCTCACGAATCAGCCTAAATGCCTCCCACGTACATACGGCAAGCCTAGACTCATATTGCTCCCCACGTATAACTTCTGCCTTTCTGTAAACCTGGTCGCTTTGGAGCTCAAAATGCGACAATGCAAAACTTCGAATGTTGTAAGCCTTTTGCTTTTCTTCTTTTGTTCCAGTAGGTTTCTCGTCAGGATGGTTAAGCCAATGACGAAATTCCATTCGTTTCTGGTGAGTCAGTGATGTCTTGTTAGTATATCCATCGAGTGAGACCATTCGTTGAAAATCTCTGGCATTGGCGTCAGTAAAAGATGGTCGTTTGGTAATTTGCGACATAGTAGCTAGGTAGTGTAGAAGGTCAATGAATACCCATTATAGAATGTGGGAATCGCGTAGACTCCATAGAATTTTAGGAGCAGGGTAATCAACTGGTGGCGTCTTGATGAAATGGACGCTTATGCACCAAAGTTGCCCCATTCGCCAATAAAGCACCGGCTTATCAAGCCGGATATCCATTTTGTCAAGTAGCTTACTTGACAACCGGGACTGCACAAATCGACTTGTTTCAAAACCTTTGTTGGGAAAATGCTCGCTAAACAGCCTGATAGAAGGCCCTCGGCAGCCAAAATCCGACATATTATTGGTCGTGGGGGAATAGATGGAGTAGTTTGGCTTGATTGCCAGCACCACCTCACTGGGTGTATTCCTGCGCAGCGAAACTTAACTGGGGCTTTGGGGGAAGTGTCGGTATCCAACGTTGATTCAGAGTTCTCGATGCCCCAGCAGGTTCGTCCCAGCAGTTCGCTTGATGGATCTCACAAAACAGACACCCTTCGTCAAGGCAATCCTCTTACGCCTCATGCTCTCAATATTCTTCTCCCAGAGGCGAAAGCGCCACCTCCGCCAGTGGTTAGTGATGAGGACTTAGCTTCGTTTGATAAACCTCACAAAACAGACACATTCGGACCCTTCAATTCTCTAACATCTCCTGGTCCTGATATTCTACTAGAAACAGAAGCACTACCTCAGTTATTGGAGAAAGGTGAAAACATCAATGGAGACGGCAGGCTAGAGCATACTTCGCTGTGCTCGGCAGCCAAAAGTGGCCGAGTGGAGCTGGTGCGGCTGCTAATCGAAAAGGGGGCCGATTTTGCTGCGACAGACAAGGATGGATGGACAGCGCTGCACTCGGCGGCACGGAACGGGCATGAGGCCGTGGTCCGGCTGCTGCTCGAGAACGGAGCCAACGTCGCGGCGGAGATTAAGAATGGATGGACGGCGCTGCACTCGGCGGCAGAGGATGGGCATGAGGCCGTTGTCCGGCTGCTGCTCGAGAAGGGGGCCGACATCGCGGCGGAGAGTAAGAATGGATGGACGGCGCTACACTCGGCGGCACAGGATGGACATGAGGCCGTGGTCCGGCTGCTGCTCGAGAAGGGAGCCGACGTCGCGGCGGAGAGTAAGGATGGATGGACGGCGCTGCACTCGGCGGCACAGGATGGGCATGAGGCCGTGGTCCGGCTGCTGCTCGAGAATGGAGCTGACGTCGCGGCGGAGAGTAAGGATGGATGGACGGCGCTGCACACGGGGGCATGGGACGGGCATGAGGCCGTAGTCCGGCTGCTGCTCGAGAAGGGAGCCAACGTCGCCGCTGAGATGCAGGATGGAAGGACGGCGCTGCACACGGCGGCATGGGACGGGCATGAGGCCGTAGTCCGGCTGCTGCTCCAGAATGGAGCTGACGTCGTGGCGGAGAGTAAGGATGGATGGTTGGCGATCGAAATGGCGGCACGGAACGGGCATGAGGCCGTCGTCAAACTATTGAGATCAAAGCCGCAAAGAGCATAACAAATCCTAAACCTCCACCCCACCCGCCTCCAGCGATGCTTCACGTTCTCTTTATACTTAACCTTTAGTTCCATTCGATTCTATTAGGGTTCCATGTTCATGACATGTAATATTTTCAATAACTTATGATTATCTACTAGTATTTACTTGTTGTCTCTAGGAGGTTCTGTAAGGAGTAGCGTCAATAAAGGTAGTGTACACATGGTGACTGGGTAGCGCAACACCCGTTCAACGGAACAATTCCGAATTGCTTTTCGCAATCTTTTTTAGAAAAATCTTTTGTTTTTAACATGGTCGGTGTTGGTCAGGGGTCGAAGCGATAAAAGAGCTGCGCTCCCCACCCGCAATCGCGAATTTTAGAAAATTTGTAGATTTTTATTAATTCCATGAATTTTTTTATGTGCAGATCGATGCGATTTTGAAGTTTTGGTGGGATTTATCCCCACGACTGGTGAGACATTGCCAGCACTAAGCAAGGGGTCTCGCACAGACAGCATAGCATGAAATTATATACCTTTACATACAAATTTATTAGTAATCTACATCGTTTGAGTGGTAGCGCGTCCAGCACTGCCCCTCCTTACAGAGTGGGATATCACAAAAAACACATCCTCCAACTGAGCGCTTTGGTGCACCCTCTACCTTTCTTCCTAAGACCTTTTCGCATCTTAAATGATACGAACACCACGCGCAGGTGCCTCGTTTTGAACGCTTCTCCCAGTAATGCAGGTGCTGGAGATTAGAGCTAAATACTCTCTTCCCACCTAATCCTACCCGCAAGCTCTGTAACTTCGCCCTTTCAGAATAGCTTAAGAGCTTACAGTAAAGCTCAATCCTAAACTGTAAATGCGTAAGAGGACGCCCATTTGCATGTAATTGATGTAACCTGTAATCATTTATACAGGCTACATCGATAAGCCAGTAAAATAAAGGCCACCAATTCCTAAGGGTAGGCTTATGAGTCTCGTATGCCTCCCTAAATTGATTTGCAAGATCTACACCTCCCATATAATGATTATAATCATCAATGAAGCAAGGAATCTGCAATTCCTTTTCGTGATCACTGCCAAACACTCGTCGTACGATACGCCCATTTGTTGAAGTTTTTGCAGGACGTTTCCTTACCTTCTCTCTAAAGTCCTCTGCCTTATCCACAGTGTGAATATTACTTAAAGCAAGGACAATATTATTATCCTGCCAAGCCAGACAAAGTGTATCCTTAACCACTGCTGCAAGGAGAGTATTCCACTCAAGCTTTGTTGAGAATCGATTCTTTATATCTGTCAACTCCTCTGGAAACTCCTTATGTGGCCGTGTAGTCCCAACTGCACCAAAGTTACAAGCTCGTAGCTCTGAAAAGAGGGCCACAGATGTAAAGTAGTTATCCATATAGATCGTAAGGTATCGACGTGGTAGAGAGAGGATAAGGTTTCGTACAAGACACCCTGTGTTCGTAAGATTTGGGTGGAGGACCATTTGCTGTAATTCCTTCTCCCGGGAGCTCCAAATCCAATTGAATATGTATCCGTGATCTGCAATTCTATAGATCTTGTACCCTTGTTTAATCGGTTTATTTGGCATCTTATATGTATGTAAAGATCTAGAGTAATTAGCAGGGTAGTGATGTAAGAGAAGAAGGAGACGTACCTGCCAAAACACCGAACCATAAGCTCATCGATACTCACTTCAGAAGAAGGAGAGTAATACCGTTGAGAAGAAGCTTGAATCGAAGAAGCAAGAGGTTCAAGCTTATACCACCAGATCTTATTACAAGGCAAGTGATACCCCACTCTTTCATCACTCTTAAGACAAGAGATATGGCAGTACCGCTTGATTTGCTGGAAGCGGCAGATAGACATATGGGTTGAGATTGTATGTAAAGGACCTTTATTAAAGTCTACATTCCAATACATCTCGATCTGAGGCTCTTCATGAACTCCCATATATATAATCGCACCAAGAAACACGTATAACTCCTCCACAAGCATATTCGTCCATTCTCGTGCTCTCTCTTGCAGTACGCTTAGTCTCTGTGTACTTGCATATCGATTCGTATTCGTAGTAATTATTTGGAAGAGGCCTCGAGTAAAAAATAAGCTGAAGTAGTCGAATGGGTGTGGTTTTTGAGGGAAAGAAGAGGGTAGAACTACTCTTGCTGGCTGTTTAGGCTCAGGTTGGAAGGACTCGTACGAAACACCTGTGATTGGTCCAAGGGTAAGGAGTATATCCTTAAGAGATCGGGCTTTTTGCTTCTTTGGTGGTATGGGGAGAGCCTCCATTAGTAGTACGCGTATTTGCAAGAGGAATGGGTGGATGCGCATGCATTCAAACGATGTAGATTACTAATAAATTTGTATGTAAAGGTACATAATTTCATGCTATGCTGTCTGTGCGAGACCCCTTGCTTAGTGCTGGCAATGTCTCACCAGTCGAGGGGATAGTCGGCAAAAACCGACCAAATCAAACCGTCTCGAACCCTTGCTGTAACGTTAGCTAGGCACCCTAAGCGGAAAATCTCTCCAGAACAACTGTCCGAATTGTAGGGGTGATCATGCAGGGTATGAGGGGGTTAGCACCTATGCACCCTGTACCCTATGCATATGGAATAGGCCCATTTACCAGGATTCCAATTCTGGTCTCCAAATATTTTTAGAAGCAGCGAGTGGACTTTGTGCTCCGAAGCTGCGACCAACAACTTCAGCACCTTATAGCTCCCAACCGCTGAGCCGATTAAAAATCGGAGACTACTGTAGAATCGCGTCGAAAAATGGGACTAGGTCCTCTTCCTGTTGCGCCCACTTTGAAAAATTGCGGGATTTTTGATTGGGTGTGGCCAAGGTCAATTAGTCATCGCTCAAACAATTTTTTTTGGTCACTGCTCAGGTGTTGGGGGAGCAAGGTGACCAATGGGTTTTTTGTACACGGTAACTTCGCATGGCTGAGGTAACTAATCGCTCTTTAGGCGAGGGCCACCCCAATCAAACATCTACTCCAATCGCAACCTCAAACGCCTATGCAACATGTAATCGAAGAGATAATTTAATTCTGATCGCCGCATCTTTTTCGCCATGTCCGAAATATGAAAATTGCTGTCTCTGGTTTCGAGATCGGCGCCCTTCTCGATGAGCAGCTTGACGACTGCCTCATGCCCCCTCTTGGCGGCCCAAGACAGCGGCGTCTGACCACAATTGCTGTCTCTGGTCTCGAGATCGGCGCCCTTCTCGATGAGCAACTTGACGACTGCCTCGTGGCCCTTCTCAGCGGCCCAAGAGAGCGGCGTCTGACCATAATTGCTGTCCCTGGTCTCGAGATAGGCGCCTTTCTCGATGAGCAGCTTGACGACTGCCCCGTGCCCCTTCTCGGCGGCCCAAGACAGCGGCGTCCGGCCATAACTCCTGGTATCGAGCTTGGCACCCCTCTCGATGAGCAGCTTGGCGAAGGCCTCGTGCCCATTCAGTGCAGCCAAGTATAAAGCCGTCTTCACGGAGCTGTCACTCGCGTCGGCATCAAGGAGGAGTCGCATCACCGCTTCATGCCCATTCTGCGCCGCCTGTTGAAAAAATACTTTTCCATGAGCTGTTGTATCCCATTTCTGGAGCCCTGCAGAGCGCCAGAAGCTAATAGTCGCTGGAAAAGTGGTTCGTTCTTATAATTGTATGCCAGGGAAAGCGTGTCCTCCATTGTTGGCAGTTGCACGATTGATTGAGTGACACAGTTAATATTCTCGATAATCGCCATTGCTGGAACAATTACCCCTGGCCCAATATGTCTGATCTAGCAACAATAGTGCCGTAAATGTTGCCGGACAGAGGATCTATTACCCATGACCCGGAGTCTCCCAGTTCTTCGATACAGATCTGCGTCAGCGGATCCCACTGGCAACGGAGAGGGCGCGACCACAAACCTAGGCATTCTTCCAGCTCTACAGACCATACGCTCCAGTAAACGTTGCTCTTCTTGAATTTGATCGAGCAAGTTGATCCCGTGCCGATTCCACCCATGACGCCCCTCCTTGTAACCACCGCGACCTTCCCATACGGGGCTGATGTCTCGAAGCCCTTAAGAAAAATGCTAGTTGATTACCCTCCATCACTTTCTGGCAGGAGAACTTCGTTGATTCCATGATACTTGCTATCCGGAAGCTCGATCAGCGCCCAGTCCAAGCCATCAAAGAAAGGGTTCCCCTGTGCTGATGGATTCTGTGACTGGAAAGTGAGATGGAAGAGAATTTCCTCGAGTAAATCTCGGGCTGCGGCAGGCTTCTCTATAGAGGCTAGTGTAGGTCGTTGGTGTCCCACTGGCTAGGAGTTAGCAGTCTTAACTAGTGTGCTCTATCCCGAGCCGTCAAGGTACTGTACCATCTTTCGGCCCCACCTGCATCATGTCGTGGTCGTCATCATCGGAACTTCCATCGGCCCAATCACTACCGAGAAGCTGCACATCGGGGTTGCAAACTTCCGTTTCCTCGCTGATGGGATCCTCATGGAACACATGTGAGACAGTCAATCCATAGTTTTTGTCATCAATGACGATGATGCCGCCTATTGTCGCAAGCCTATGTGAATCTTTGAGGACGATGCTAGCACCGCAAAGGCTTTTAGGAAATCCGGGCATATCTGCTACAGCGGCAGTTAGGTGAACTCCATTTCCTTGGGTTAATTTCAAGTCATTGGCTAGAGTCCCCATCAATTCAAAGCCTTCTTGACTCAGCTGCCCATCCCTTGAAATCACACGCATGATTATCCTCAAAACGCGACTTGCGCCGCAACAAACCACTACTGTCGGGCGAGAACACTCTGTATTACGACCGACCATCCAGCAATGGTGAATTATTGAGACGTCTCCATCTCCAACGTTCAATCCATCATAGATTTTGGATTTGTTTTCGCGAATCAGCTCCAAAACGATTGGCAGAATCTTTTCGTGCTAGAGCATGTTGGCGTGACCGGTAAGTACCATCGACAAGCGATTGCCGATGTCGCTCAGCTGAGTTCCGAAGGAGTCTTTGAAGTTCTCTTTCGTTGGCCCACTTACAACAACACCCAGTTTACGCATCAAAGCGTTGAGCCCCGCTGACGTATTGGGGAAATTAAGTGCCATCGTGGTATAAGATGAGTGAACAGAGATGGTAGTCATAGGATGCTGAAGGGAGAGCGTAAAGGTGTCATTCTGAATAGTTATTCCCCTGATAAGAGGCTATGATAGTATGGTGAAGAAGCGCAGGGCGATGGAACGATGCGTGCCTATGAGCGGGGCAGCAACGCCAGGCAACCATGCCAAGTGCAATGAGGCTCCCGGTAGTGGCTGCTGATTGCGGCCTCTACGAACCTCATCCTTTCACCATCATGCAAAGGCGTTGAATTAACCACTAGCCATCTAACGCCTTGCATCCAAAACATCATGTCCAGGCAATACGACCCAGATCTTGATCAACTCTTCTTGCCTCCTGATCAGGCTATCGACCTAACCGATAAGCTGAAAGCTAAGCTCGCCAACGGGCTCTGGAACCAACAGGTAAACCACCCCGCCCAACCTTACTCGGCCTACTTCGAATACTTCAAATTTAAATGCACAGTTTGGAAAGCTAGCGGACACCCTGTCATAATCCAGACATATAGAGACCTTCTGGATCTTGTGCAACATCTGAGAACGAACTGTAAGGAGCCACGGACGTCGGAGAAAATCGTGACGGCGGTCGGTACCGGCACACCCCATTTCGGTTCGGCCACACCCTTCGCTTTTGGTAGAGCCACACCCTGAAGAAGAC
>JAJDMY020000525.1:0-26268 GCA_022345705.2 Sabuloglossum arenarium | reverse complement strand
CATCCAGCGCTCAGGCCCTCTGTGAGAGCATTGCCTTTTTAGGCTTAGCGCGCGCTTGCGCCGAGCGAGGGCCTGAGTTCGCTGAGGTAAGGAGAATATGAGAATGACCATATTTAACAAGTCACTGGTGGTTCAAGAGGCAGAGTGCTCCTGGAGAGCAGGATAACATGTCCAAAGAATCAACGTTGTGGTATTTTAGTAGATAATTCTGAAAATCGTAGTATCTCAGTAAATATCAAATTTGAAATTTTTTCCGAAAGACCCACTTGGTTGCTGCGAACACGTGCCTTTGAACGCGTTCTTCCGCAAACGTCGTCTCGCCAAAGAGGTATTTCAAGTTTAGCGTATTACTATTCTTGCTCTCTGCGATAACTAATGTACTAAGGGCTCCGGTTCGACCCTACCAAAATCGTGAATGCGTCCGGCATTGCAAAGACTTCTTGCAAGTCCTTCCGCGGTCGATCTCCTCCGAATACTGATATCCCCACCAATTGCTCTTGTTGCTAAGGGTTGCCGCCATCCAAAGGCGCCACGAGGAAGCTATGCGCCGCGTGGATTGCGGCTTGCCACGAAATGTTTCTCGATAACGCATCATCCACATTCAGAAATCGGGCAGAAATCTCTTGTTCTTCCATCTATTGACTATTTCGACCCAGTCATTCGGAAAAGACTTGCAAGCTTCGAGCAATTAGATATCGAGTCAAGCGTTGACGATGTCAGGACAGTTGGATCGAAGCTTGTTGATGATCCAAAGTACTCTCATGACTTCCAGCTTTGGGCGACGCTGCTCGATTTTCGACAACAGCTACAAGGGTTTGACGGGGTTAAAGTGGTATGGAGAGGACTTCAATTGCGTGGAGTCGCTCTTCCAGTGGATGGCTTATTTGCAGACGCTCTCTGGAGTCGATTTCTGGATCTTGGACTGAAAGACGAAAAGATATTAGAGAGTATTTTCTTGTATGATCGAGCGCTCTATGACAAGACGGGACACAGATGGCCACATGTCTATGAGAAAATTGTAGGGTATTATCTGGAAGATTATCCCCATATCGCGTACCAATGGCACGGCAAGCTGATTGTCGATTACCCGCCACACGGTCATAGTCTTAGGGCTCTTACTAACAGGGCGATAAAGAACAAGACTTCGCTTGAGGTGTTCAAGCGGATCTATTTGAAGAGCGGCCAGCGCAATATCTATTCAGCTCTCATACCATCACTGTGCTCCAAGAAACAGTACGACCTTGCGTTGAAATGGCATCATTTGCTCATGGAGATGAGAGATTTACCACCGAACCTAGACGCGGTCCAGCCTTTGCTGGAACATCTCGCTCCTCGTGTCAATAAGGTTAAGCTCCAAGAGGTCAGCAGAGGCCTAATAGAAGCCGGGATCTCGTTTCCTCAGAGCAAATCGAAAGCTGTCACGGAAGACGATGTCATTTCGCGAGAGGCTATGAACAGAGCTCTTGGAGAGGCATTCGGCGTTTCCCCAAAACCTTATAAGGATGAGTTCTGCGCGAGATTCTTTGCAACTGGAGGATTTCCTGTCGATCTCGTGTTGAAGGGGATGGAGATGCTAGGTGTCGATACCATTGGGCCACTATCGCTGCGGGAACTCGCTCTACGGGAGGGAACCCCAGAGAAGATCACGGATCGTATTATTCAGATGAAGAATGCTGGTATATCTATTGGCACGTCGATATTCTCCCGACTGGTGAGGAAACTAAGTGCCAACAGTAAGGCGGAATTGTTGATGGATGTACTATTGTGCGACCAACATCCTGATTCGCTCGAGGATAGGAAACTCCAGGTATCACTGCTCTCTAAATATCTAGCTGCGCAGGACTGGCGACAATTCCGCAGGGCCGTTGCCGTGCTCACGGAATTATCTAATGACTCGTCAGTGGAAAACTGGAACCTTGTATTGCAAGTCCTCCTACAACACGGGCAAACCAAATCTGCGCAACGTCTACTGGAGGAGATGAGAATAACTGGCGTTCGCATCAAATCGGAGTCGATATTTTGTATTGTCAGAAGCTTGTTGCGACATAGGAGCCCTGGAAAACGCTCAATATCACTTGGGGTTCATGAAGATGATCTCGGAATGGTTGTAAGATTACTGGCGGGTATCCTCCAAAGCGGATCGCGGGTCCAACCTCGCATTTGGAAAGAGATATTGACGCGGCTTGGAATGGATGGGAGAATGGATGAACTGGAAACCCTTGTACTCTGGCTTTTGAAATGGTATCATCATCAAACGCGTCACCCCCGGAGACCCGGTACAACAACTACCACTCCAGCCCACCTTCCTAGAAGCCACAAACCACTACACATTATTTTTAACCAGCAGATGATAATGGCATTTATCGCATGGGGATTCATCAACGAACTTTCACTAAGACGCAGGAAAACCAAAGCTCTGCCTTTTCCATCTCTCACACACAGACTCAGACTAGGGGTCCCAGTTGCACATTCATGGACTCGGGGCCTATATCTGGTCAAAGACCTGCAGAAGAGAGGAGTCTATGTTCCCATAAACACCGTTCGATCTGCTTGCCGATTGCGTCTTCTCAGTCTCTTTGGACCCGGCCAATCCTCAAGGCTAACGAACCGAATAGCGCGGGCGAACAATCCTCATTCATTAGAAGAGATGGTTATGATGATTGAGGACATATATCCTGGGCTCTTTAATCTTAAACAGGAGTTTGAATCTTACGGTACGGATGCGTTATTTTTAGAGGTGATGGATTCTACAAACAAAGTTGAGCATCTGAAAAAGAAAAAAGTTTCCAAGAGTCTGGGAAATTTTTGAATAGTGAGTGACTTAGGGGGATCCTTAGTCACTCAAGTGCTAGTTTCTTTAATGTCTTGCGAATATTACTAGAAGTCCGCATTAGTAAGAAAGAGTTGTCATCGTAAGGCATTTCTGGCCATCTAAAAGTCGAGATATTGGCACGGGAATGTCATTGAGTTTTGTAGCCATATCGGCTGCCATCTTGGTAAGAATCCTTGAGAGATTGAGGCCACGGTCATCAAAGGCCATAATGTTATAAGGCAGTGCTCGTTCTGGTTACAATATATTTTGTGGCAGGCTGATGACTACCTGAGGGCTAAACGAGAAACTTTTGGTGAGGCCAATGCAGAGCCTCATGAGCACGGCTCGCTCCTATGAGCACCACAGAGATGTATGACGTCAATGTCAACACCCCGTTTCAACAAAAATGCTCTTTTTGCACCAAAATCAGTTGAAAATTAAAGGTTTTCAACTTTGATATCTTCTAATCTTAAAGCGGATTGGAGTAATATCCACATAATTAAATGTATAATAGCCAGATTTCTGGCTTGATATACGAGCACGGAAAAATTCCTTATTCGTATGGATGTACGGAGTATACGATACGAGTTGGGCTCGCTCCGCACGGAGCATATATGGATAAGGGCGCCGCGTTGAGTCACGTGAATTACTAAGCGCTCACCAGCAACAATTGTCCACATCGCAGCCGACGACGTCCTTTCAACATACACCAACACTCCATTCAATCATTGAAAGATCGCTCAGTTGCCCCCAATTACCATGGCAGGGTAAGTGATACTATCAATCGTCGTCATATAGGGTCGCGTATCCGATTGGGAATATCATTCACAGCCGCCATTTCCGGTGGAGATCGTGGATGATGGATCGTCAATCTGCCTTTTTTGAAAGTCAATTCCTCGGTCAGAGTTGCTCATTCACATATGTATATGTAGTTTTATCAATCGCGAGAACCGTGTCCCTTACTACCAGCGTCTATTCCAGAAGCACGATGGTGTCCGGCAATGGAACAAGGTCAGTCATACGATGTTGAACTCCGCCGAACAAGTCATATCCGGCAACATTGCTCGCAAAATGTTCTCAATGGTCCAATTCATGTTTGGACTGTGCCTATGCCATGCTTAGAGACTTTCATATTCGATTTTTTTTTATTGAGCAAGATGCTAACCTCGGAGATGACAGACTGCAAGGAGCCCTTACATGCTCAAACCTTACCTTGTCATCTTGTTCGGAAGCTTTGCTGGTATGACGGTCTTTTCACTACCTCTTATCATTGAATATCAGGAACATTTAGACTGAGCATTTCATATCGCTAACATTTGGGTTCTCATAGGTTCCATGTACATGATGGGTCGCCTAGTCTTTGTAAGATTTTGCCCTACCCATTCGTGGTTGACATCTTTTTCAACATAATATGGCTAATGTGGAAGCTAAATGTAGGGACACAAGACCTGGTTCGGGAAGGGTTAGAAGTGAGTGAAACGTGACAGCTTGGCAGCTAGTGGGATTTCGGACACGCCTCATCAACCGAAGAAAGTTTAACTTGCTCTTCAGTGCGGATGTGCTCCATGTAGATTGATTAGAAAAACAATGTTTTCCCCATAAACTTGTGCCCATCCGTGCTTGCTGCTACATACATATCGATTCTCCTATGCCAAGAACCTGTAGTCAGCAAATTTGAGCTTGTCAAGCGATGAACATCTTCTCACTGCGCTCAGCCTCTTCCTCATTGCGACTCCTCGCCTGCCGCCTTTTCATCGCTTCTTCATCGCCATAGTCTCGATTGAATTCTGCAAAATGGCTGGTATCTTCGACAAGCTCTTCGGAGCAAAGGAAAAGGTGGTTTCGGCCGTCCCATCCGAGACAGACGATGGAGGTGTGTTGTCCTTGTCCTTTCATGTGAATTGTCGCATAGCTAACAACATGAAAATACGTAGACTTCGCGGACTTCGCTGGTGCTCCAGCTCCCTCCCCAGCATCCATCTCTCCGCTTGCACCGTCGGCAGCAGCCCCATATGCAGGCCTCCCGACGATTGAACCTGGCACTGTTATATATACAAAGTGGTACCGGGTTTGGGAGCGCGCTTCACCAAAGGACTTCGTCCAGGAAGGCTTCATTCTTGCCTTCCTATTCGTTGTAGTCGCTTTTCATCTTTGGGGTACTAAGACCAATAGGAAAATCTCCAAGAGATGGCTCGCGTTACATGAGCCTGTGTTGCGTAATGAGTTCGCACTTGTAGGCTTTGGGGGGCTGGTCAAGCCACCGTCTGCCGGTGAGGTCGAAGCCTCTGGACTCGCAAGCTTGTTGGCTCAAGGCGGCTATATTTCACCAGAGCACCTAATAAGGGAAGAGTCTTCACAAGAATTCATCACCTACGCAAGTGGAAGGCAAAACGTGGCATGGGTGGATGTGAAGCTTCATTTGCTCAAGCGGTCCAATCCGATCTACTTGATTGGAGAGAAAATCGTCAGCTTCTTTTTCGAATCCTTCTCGGCTCCTGTAGAAAGGACGGAGGCCACTCTCATTCCATTCGACGGTAGGGAAGGGAAGCTTGTGCCTGTGGGTGGTGGAAAGTTGGGTCAAGATATCATCGAGCAGCGCAATAAGTCTTCTGTGTCTGGATACGACAATTTCGTTTGGGCGATCGTCAACAAGGATATCATGAAGCAATTGAGGGAGGACAGATACGATATTTCCCTCACCAGCACCAAGGATCACCCAAAATTGCCAAACTGGGCTACTGTGATGAGCGAAAGTGCAGAGGTTACCGATTTGCTCCTCACTCCTGAGCTAATCAGTGCTGTGGAAGAATCTGGTGAGCTTCTGGAGTATTTGATCATTACAGATCAACCACTTGAAAAGCCGACGAAGTATGTATTATTATCATATTCTAGAACACCTAGCATCCCCTCACATGATTTTTGCAACTGACCAAAGACCTTTCCGGTGATCACAGACTCAACGAAGCTATGTCAAGGAAGAAGCTTGACCTTTCCATCCGCATCCCTCCGTCCTCCACCAAGCCCGATCCCACTCTGACACTCTTCTCCTACTTCCTCCGTCTCCCTGACCAACTCGTCTCATCCGCGCACTTCCGGCCTGAAGTCCTGCGCAAAGTGCGCCAAACCCGCGAGGAAGAGCTCCGCAAACTTCGCAAACTAGACGAAGAGGAAAAGGCAGAGGAGCGAACGGCGAAGAAAGACAAGGAGAAGAAAGAGAAGAGAGATGCGACGTTGAGGACATTGAGCGCCGAGGAACAGCGGAAATATCTTGAAAAGGAACGGGAGAAGGATCTTAGAAAGAATCAGAAGAAGATGACGAAGAGAGGTTGATGAGGCATGATTTGGAATAGGATATGGAGTATCTTTTATGATACGTCTTCGTTGCAAGACCAAGATGGAGGGAATCATCACCGCATCCATCAATAATTGTTCTGCATCTCACGACTCCCATGCTGAGATGATACCATTGCTAGTCAAGCATCCGCAAATTATCATGCCCATTTCCATTTCCTCTGCAAATTCACTATCTTTTCCATTCCGCCATCACGTACATCTCTTTTTCTCGAAGACACGTCACTATGGGAACTTGTTTGTATGATAGGCAGGCACACTTAGATCTATATGACGGACGGAAAGATGTCAAAATGTATTCTTCCCCCCACTTACTATTTTTCTTCTACCCCCACAAAACTTCTCCCTTTTTTTCTTTTCTTTTTTTCCCTTCTCTCTCCCTTCTCTGTAGTTTATAGTGATAACTCGAATGTCTATTTCCAGACAGCGCTAGTAACCGCGAAGCAGTGATTTAACAGATAAATTGGCAACGCGCAGAAAAGGTCGAATGAAATGTTCTTCGCACCAACAACATCCAACATCCAGCGCAAACCCCCCCCCCCCCCCCAACCCTTTATTTAAAAATTAAAATTAAAATAAAAAAATAAAAAAAGGGGGGGGGGGGGTAACGGAGTGTGAATAAATATGTGTTCTGTGTTCTGGTTGGCCGCAGGAGTTTACTATGCATCTACGAGGGAGTATCCATAACTAATAAGGATATCAACAAATAGATCACGCTCAATCTATGAAAAGAAAAGAGTGAAAGCAACTAGGGAAAACAGTGAACGGTGAGTCGCTGTCCTTGGGGGTTCCCTGGCTGCTTGAAATGGGTGTGTCGTCCAGCCGTTTTGAGGATTGACAAGGTCCCCGGGGATCGTATTGTTCCCGAGTGCCTATTGTTCTCTGGTGCGACCACTGTGCTTCAGGAACACATTGTTCTCGACACCCTGTTGATATTCCGTCAGGGCCAAACTCTTTCCCGTTATGTAAAGAGGAACTTCTTAACTTGTAACTACTTGAGATTCTTCCAGCCATCTTCTAAAGCAACTTGTATCGTATATTGGAGCAAATTCTCTCTCCATTCAATTCTACCCTTATCTTACAACATTATCTCCCCATTTCCACAAGCGCAGAGAAATGGCCAAGAGTGGATGGCGGAGGGTAAATATAAAGATATACTCGTACAGGCGGCTTGCTTTCGCTCTTCGACGAACAGGTAGGGCTAGCACCTTGCAGACCCGCTGACTCGACCTATCATCGATAACGAAAGCAAAGCCTTCCAAGCGAACCCCCCTCTACTGATCCCCAAAACGAAGAAAAAAAGAGAAGCAAGCAGCAGAGGGGAGTATAATCCAAAGGCCAGTAAAAGCCTCTCTAACAGACCCTCGAAATCCCACCCCTAATTTTTTCAATTGCCTGCCTGCCTAGCCTTGTTATACAATTACCATCCGGTCCGTCTAACAAAGATGAGGGAACCGGAAGAAAGGCGTGGAAGGAAATAGGAGAAGAAAAAAATGCTAGCAAGAGCAGTCAAATCAACACCTTTCAAAAAAAACTACCACTTATAGGTTGGAAATATTGGATACAAAAAATGGCTTCACATTGTGACAGGGACCCTCGTATCATCGACCGTGTCTATCGCTTACCGCGGCTCGTAAGCAGGTGGTGGTGGGAATTCTCTCTCGCTCCCAGCCCAGAATCCACCGTCGGACGACTTCTCATCTTGAGATCTCCTGGCTATCTCTCCTGCCATCTTCATCATCCAAGCCCTCTCCAGTATCCCTGTGGATGCGGTTTCGATATTGTGGAGTAGCGGGGTAGGGCAGTGGAGGTTCAAGCTGGAGGACGATGAAGAGGAGGTTAAGGGGATTTTTTCTTGGCGGTAAGAGTGCAGGTTGTGTAGTTCGTGTGATGGGCGGAGTAGCCGGTGGTGAGCCTTTTCCACTTCGGTCAGAGACGGTGATCCCGCTTCGAGGATAGTGGGTTCGGGTGGGGTCTGTGTGCCTATATCGGTGAATTTTCGTGAAGAGTCGATCCTGGAAATGGACGTAGGTATTGGTGGAGAGCTGCTAAGATCAATGCTGTCTTGGCGGTTCCGGAACCTAACTTTGGAGTTAGGAGATCGGGGAGGGGTAGTGATGTCTTCAACCCTTTCTTCCGGAGTCTTAGATGGCAATACCATCTCGAACTTCTCCGTCGATGGGGGAACAGAGGAAGTGGTGCTCTCTCCACTGACGCTCTCGATGTCACTACCGAGATTTTTCTGGCGAAGGTTGATCACGCGCGTCTTCTTCTTTCTTCCTGCATGTGCTCGCGAATGTCGGTTGGCCCCCAGGCTTAAGCCCGTGGTCGAACCAAGGCTCATAAGATGTGGTCTTGACGCAGAGCCATCGGAGAACGTGTATAATGAACTTGTGCTGTTGACTGTAGAATGCGTCCGAGAAAGTGTCGGCGTCACCGGTGTATTGGCACCAGGAACATCTCCACGCTCAGAACTACCAGCCCAGGCTCTGAAGACTGCATCCCGGATAGAAGGAGTGAATAGCGATAAAGTCCGTTGGCCGTCTTTCAAGGCTGCCAGGCGCATGAGATTCTTCTGTGAGAAAAGAGGTTGACTGTCGGACGAGATGGAATCAAGGGAGAGGGGCGATATCTCCGAAAAATCCAGAAGGTTTCCGAAAGAATCAACTAGGTTCTGCGGCTGGGCAATCAACGGATTGATCGGCCTCTGCCCATGCGTGGTATTCGTCATGAACTCCTTTTCGTCGTCCCGAGTTCGGTACTCTGGTACCCAGAGTCGCAGTGATAATCGATGTATGATCGCAGGAACCTCTTCCATCAATAGAACTCGAAGCTGACCTTCGATTTCTTTTTGCAGATAATCCCGAACAAAAGGAATTGAGTCGAAAGTCGACGAGACTTTTAGGGATTCTAGCGGGTCATTCTTGAATACCAGTGTGACCCCCTTTTGCTTCGAGAAGACGAGGATGGTGAATGCTGATAGCTTGATTTCGGACAAGGTTATTTGCAGTGGAATCGTAAGCCCGGATCTTATCAGACCAAAGTCAGCATACTGTGGAGCTATGACGTAGGAGGTTGACTTACGCTGCGGCCAAGGGTTGCGGCGACGTGAAAGATGGCTTTGTCGAAAGATATGTGTTCAGCGGATTTGCCTTTTGTGGATGTTCATATCAGCCAGCCGATTCACATGTTAAATGGCGCGCCAGGAAAAAGCGGATATAGAATGGTAGAGCATAGACCACCAACGAGTCTAAAGCTGCGGTGCGACCTCTGGGTGAATTGATCAAACGTATAAACCCACCTGAACTCTGGTCTTCAACGTTAAAAACGCATCTCCGGAGTAGCACATCTTGAAGATCCCCCTGAACCGATCCTCTGCAAGGTCTCCAATCTCCAGTATCTCCAGCTCTGGAGGAATAGACCCCAGGTTAAGTTCATTCACGAGGATGTCGCCGACGATGATCGGGGGTTTTGGCGACTTATTCAGAGCGGTGGTGAGGAGCTCCTTCGCTCTCGAGTAGAAGAGCGAGTCTGCCGTCAGAGGAGACCAGTTGAAGTTGAAAGCCATGACGAGGGGATACGAGAAGAAGAGTAAGGCGTAGAGGATGACAATGGATGGAGGTTAGTGGGTTGAATGAGGTTGAATGAGAGGAGCGGGACGAGAGCGGGATGGGAGAGGGACAACAATGAGAGTCTATTGTGTCGCGTGTGATGATTATAATGGGCTTGTGATGAAGAACCTATAGCTGATCACAGAGAATCGCGACCGACCGATAACGATCAAATCGCGCAGCCAGTCCCGATCAAGCCGAAGATAACATATTATCCGGATGCCAATGAACTAACGGGAGAATGAAAAGGACGCACGCTGACGATGTTTGATCAGGAATCTGTATCCGAAGGAAAGTTCGGTTGACGCAAGTTTGCCAAGGCGCAAGACGGTCGCTTCCGATGAGAAAAAAATCTGACCGCAGATTTTTCAAGGGTTTTCTTGGGGAAGCGGGGGGGGAAACTTAAATGGATCACATACATTTACTTTCCCCCGTCCTGATTGATAACCTGGATTTGAGGTCCGAGTATTGTTTTGTGTGGGGGATATCTCAAGTGCCTGGGGAATGTTTTTTTGTACGGGCTTCGATTGAGTAACAGCAACAGCGTTGGATAGATACGAGTTTATAGCTCAGTGATGCATTGGCAGTGGATGTATGCATGTTCAACATACTACAGACGCCTTGGGCATCATGTAATTATTTACTATTCACTCATGACTCGACACACCAGATCTGGTCTGACCGACAGTTCTTTTCCGTACCGGTGTACCACCCTTCGTCAATGAGACTCCTCTCCAGTGCCCTCCAGTAGTCATCCTTCCCACCTTTTGGGGATTTGATGTCCAGGTCCCCGATTCTAGCTTCGATTGGCTCTGTCTCCTCGCGAGGGACCTAGAAGAATACACATGATTAGCGTTGGAAAAATGGTCAATTGATGTACTATAAGAACCCCCGTCTGCACCAACTTAGACCCAAGCAAATAAATATAATACCTTGATATAGATCGAGCAGTCCCGTATTGTAGCAGCCATCATGAACTCCTTGGAGGTGAGATCAGCTTCCAGAACCCCTGTCTTATCCAGCTCCCTTTGCAAGGCCTTAAGTTTGGAGATGATGGTACTCTCGAGTAGATATGCAGTGAGTCTTTCCCGTAGCCGGTTAAAGTCTTGCCCTTCTTCCGCGTGCTTCGCCGTGATTAAATATTTCAGCGCCCGCTCGACCCTCGCCTTTTCCGTAGAGGCTAGATCAAACGGGCAGAATCCCACCTCCTCCAACTGGCCCTTTGCTCTACGCGTCTGATTCCTCTGACTCCGCAACGCGCATGTCCGACATCTTCTCCAACCATTGGGTGCTGACGGGGACTGAACAAGCCATTTAGGCTTGAACTCTATTAAGACTTCGCCCTTAGCTACGTTAGGGGTCATATCTGTAACTAACACTCCATACGCTTCTTCTTCCACCAAGTAGAGTCCGTGTCGCTTCTGCAGCCTCTTTCCTGTCTCTTCCATTGCCCGTAGAGCTTTGTTGGCGTTATGGACGAGATTCGGCGGCAACCTCACCAGGTCATGCGCAACCAATGACTCTCTAGGAAAGAGAGTGAAGAAGTATTTGTATGAAGCTGTACATGTCTGCTGGTTTGGAGAGCTAGAGGGCAATGCCTTCCTCAGTCGTAGTAATCGATGTTCAAAAATGGGATCGTAGTGAATAGCGGGGATCTCTGTGGGAGGTGGAGTTTGAGATTCTGATCCCTGGTCGATGTCTTCGAGATTGGACGTAACTGGAGGGCTTGAAGGTGGGAGAGTGAATCTGTATATAATATTGGCAGCTCCTTCGGCCAGATAATGGAGGATCACATCGCTCGGCAGAGTTGGAGCAGACATAGGGTGCGATTCTACCGATTGAAGTGGAGTTGGATATTAGTAGATTGAAGCAAGGAGTATCTAGATGAAGAGCTAACTTGAACTAGGATATTTCGCAACAGAGTTTAGACTCGTCTTTCCTTTGCCCTTAGCGTCCTAACCCCAGACTATGGAAAACCTCACCGGAATAGAAATGTTCAAGGTGAAAAGTTTTGCCCCGCCATCGGGTAATCCGATACCGAAAGAAATTCCATAGACTACCCAAATCCGTGGATTAAATTTTTATACCAATGGCCGAAACCAGGAAGCCTGAGGATATCGGAAGTCTTCAAACGCCAGAAACTTGTATAGCAGATTTTTGTCTTATTCCTGTACGTCATACTTCAAAACAGTTTGCCCTCTCTATAGTGGGGTACGATTGTTTCTTTATAGATCGGCACCCCAACGGCATCAGTATCTCGTGAGATTGCTGAGATACAGCGGTTGATGGCTAGGAGCGGATTAAGTTACTCCATGCACTCTGCAGGGACTACTGTTGGTGGGAATCTTCATTCCTTTACGGCCCTTCCGCAGCAGTACTGACTCTTTTTGGGTAGAGGGATCTTGGGATGACGTCATGAGGGTCATAGGACAAGCTCACACTCTGATCCACCACAAAGGGATTCCACGCGTGCATACAGATATTCGAGTTGGATCGAGGTAAATATACCATTTGCGTGGGGAATTGGTTTTAATAGACTCTAACTCTTGGTGCGATGTGGTAGGATCGATAAGAAACAGTCATTCGACGACAAGGTGGCTGTGGTAAAAAAGCTTCTAGCTGCGGATGAGGTAGGAGAACCTCTAGCATGAAGGGCCAGTAATGACAGTGTCCATTTGTATATTATTATGACCGTAAAGCAAATTCACCATCGTTACATTCTCCATGACCCGATAACAGACGCCGTAATCCCGCTCAATGCGAGATAATACAAACTGCGGAATAGGAACAAAATCTGTGAAGAGATTCAAATAGGTCAGGCAATAAACGTATGGCTCAACCTATTAACTCGACTGAGTATCCAGTGTAACTTCAAAGAGCTCCCCAGCCAACCTCCGAACATCCGGATCATCGACTTCTTCCAAAGCAGCTTTGATCCCAGCAACAGTCCCCAGAGAGAGGCCTCGTTCTGATCGCGAATATATATCCATACCAGAAGGCGTGAACAATGTTTTGGCAAAAAAGGTCACCGCCCAATCTTCTGGCTTTTTGTCTGGCGGAGAGCTGTTCGAATCATCCTCTGGAGACAGACCCTTTGAACTATCTCCCCAACCGAGAATCTCCCAGTGGCTAGTGATTAATAGTAATAACCCCTTGCCCCTCCAGTCCCACGAACTGCAGTCGCCTACGCTAGAAGTATCGATTCCATGGACCGTCTTTATCTTGTCCGATTTCAGCTCTTGATATGACACCAAGTCGTCCAACTTGTATATCTCGGGGGAGACAGACTGGGTATCCGACGGAAGTAACTTGTACGTGATCCGCACGTTTTTCTTGGTCTTCCACATCGGTAGGGTGGAGTGGGTGACGTGCCATGTCCCCTCTAGCCAGTCAATTCGCGGGGGTTTCGAATCCGAGTTTGAGGAAGGCATCTTCGGCGCTCGTATCACAATTGATTTAGACATTATCGTGGTGAATTCGACCGTGCTGGTTTTGGTTGAGGAGAGCTGAGAATGTCTAAGTCGTCATGAACCAGCCGAAAGTATGTTGTGCAAACCAGAAACGAAAACATAAGAATGTGTCTATGGCCAATCTTTCTTCTTTTGCTGTTTTAGTAAATTTATCTACAAGTTGATCAAGATTTTAAAGCTTCAGGTGCTGGGACTCTCCATTTAACTCTGGGAGCCCATACACTGAAAAGTTAAATGCCTTGTAGACAAAAGTTTTATTATTTCTTTTTTACAATTGCGCCCTCTGTCTTTTTGAGCTCTTCAAGGGCCTTCTCCCTTCCCACAAGCTTTTCCTTCTCTACCTTGACCATCTCTTCAACCTTCTTAATGGCAATCTTCATCCGGTCTAACTCTTCACCTTCCGTAGCCTCGCTATAAGGATTTCCGGGTGATTTGTTTCGAGGCACTTCCGCGGTCCTTCCTCCCTTCCTACTGGTTGATTGTTTGGACCCCCCTTTGCCACTAGCACCGCCTTTGCCCTTTTGGTCACTGCCGGTTAATATATCGTAGAAAGCATCTACTGGTTCATTAAAGACAACCTCCTCATAGTTTTGCGAGATAATAGGCCTGCGCTCTTCCCGTTCGATCTCGGCGTCTGGTCCATAAGGATGAAGTTTGAGAGGGTGCCATAGAGTCTGAGGCTTCTCTCCCGATTCAGGCACAAAGTAGAGTTTGATCTGGATCTCAAACTCGCCCCAACCGGTTTCTGTAACTTCGAAGGGAGGAGCATCGCATACTAGAGCCAACTGTGAGTTATTTGGTAAAAATAAAATGGGTCAAGAGCGTAGGTGCGATTACGGACATCTTAAAGGGTTCGCGTATGTCTCGTGTAGTTTAAACTGGACTTTTCGTAACCAGTATGAGATGTCATCATCGTCAACACCCTTGACCCAAACTGTCCATTGATGTGTGTGTTCAGATGGCAGGTTTGGCGGTCTGTTGTTGGGATCTATAGGCCTCGCGACACTTCCGTAGACTGCAAGATAGTCAGTATGAAGTGCTGGCTTGTGTGAAAGGGACATTTGTACCAAACGGTCTATGTATGGAGATACCCTAGGAAAGGTTGTTAGAATTTTCAGTGTATAATGGCTGATGACGCTGTTGAGTAGTAATCGCGATTCACCTTGATACGTTTGTTGCCTCCTGGAGCTGGCATAGTGATAATCGCTGACCCTATTGGCTCTATGATCGGCAGATAGATGCTGGGTTGCAGTCGCGAAGATTGTGAGGCTCAATTGTGGCGATGACCTAAAATGGTCCGTGCGTTGTGATGTCAATACTTAAGTGGTGAGACAACAGAGGTTTATCAGACCGTATTCACAACAGCCCCCTTTGATTCATTATGGCTGCTGTAGCAAAGAAAAAGGTCATTGTCTGCGGAGGTAGTGGGTTCTTGGGTATGCTTAAAATTTGCTTCCTTGAATATCCGATATTGACTTCGACGCTCAAATAAGGCTCCCGGATATGTAAACATGCTGTTGCGCGAGGCTGGGATGTGACGTCAATCAGGTTTAATTCTAGCAGTTGCCCCTTCAGAAGGCTTTACTGATCTGGAGTTTAAGCCGCTCTGGTGAACCAACATGGTCTGCTGTTACTTCTTCACCAATCCCTCCGTTATGGTCAACCTCTGTTTCGTGGAAGAAGGCTGATATATTCATGCCATCAACCTATCGACCTTTCCTTCACGGTGCCGATGCTGTTGTTCACTCGATGGGGATACTTCTAGAGGCGGACTACAAGGGTGTGTTGCAGGGCAAGGAACCCATAATAAGCGGCCTGCAAAAGGCGTTCAGCACAAGCAAGGGAGTAAGCCAAAATCCTTTGGAAAGGAAAGAAGGGGAGAGTTTTCAGTCGAACGAGAAGGATGGAAATTTGACGTATGAGCGGATGAACCGGGACTCAGGTAATAGTTCACTTCGATTTGATTGATGTGAAAGCTGATGATTTTGGATTTGTTCAAAAGCAATCGCACTCGCTCAAGAAGCTTCTTCTGAGCATATCTCTTCCTTCGTATATATCTCAGCCGCCGCCGGTTTTCCTCTCCTCCCGTCCCGGTACATTTCCACAAAGAGGGATGCCGAATCTACAATATCCTCCAATTTCCCTAATATGCGCAGCATATTTTTCCGCCCTGGTTTCCTCTACGATTCTTCCCGATCATTCACTGTGCCCATGGCAGCCCTGGCGACGGTGTCTTCGACAGTAAATTCCATGACAGGGGGTAGATTAACCTGGTTGATGGGTGCTGGCGGTACAAAGCCTTCCAAGGTGGACTCAGTCGGTGAGGCCGTCGTCGAGGCTATAGAAGAAGACAATGTAAGAGGTGTTCTTGAAGTACATGAGATAGAGAGGCTAGCCAACAAGGCCTGGAGGCGCGGGATGTTGTAAATCAGATGTCAACGTGGTGGCGCGAATCGAGGTCCGCCTGGGAAGGAGAAAGGAAAGGAAAGGAAAGTTTAAGCACTTCAAAAGCAAATAACACTAATCATTTGGATTTTGTACTTCTATGTACTAGCCATCGCTTATCAAAAGTAGACGGACGCCTCTGTATTCAAATCATCGTTCCTCGCTCAAAGCTATCTCTAATCTCGGCAGTGTACTTAAATAGAGTCAGCTATCCAGTTATCAAATCTTATAATAGCAAAGCATTGCAATCTCACCTTGTTGTAGAATTTATTAAGCCTCTGGTTCATGAGTTTGTTCTTCTCATTGATGTAAGTGACGTCGCCATCATCATCGCCTCTACCCCTCTCCCTCCTCTTCTTTAGTCTGACTTCCTCTGCTTTCCTGAGATCTGAAACTAATCGATCTACTGCCGCCCTATCTGGCTTGTTCTCAACAAAGTCCGTACTATCAGCTGTCGAGTAGAATCTCCCATCCTTGTCGACAGCCACCAATTCGCCATCGTCAGTTTCAACAATCTCCAAGCCACCACTTATCGCGGCCCTTTGAACCGCCGCCATCTTTTCCTTTTCATATCGTTCTACATCCGGCTTCAGTTCACGCAGTTGTCGTTTGTAGACCTTCCTTGCGTCCTGGCGGTAATCCTGAAATGCCACGTCTTCCCGGTGACGATCTTTCTTTTCCATACGCCTATCCCATTTCTCAGATTCCTCTACCGTCCAGTCCCAAGCGCGCTTTCGCTCGAAGTCTTCGCCAGCCGCGAGCGTATCGGCTTTAAGGAGATTGTGAGAAGCAAAGGCATGTTTACGACTTAGTGAAGCGAGGAGATTAGGGTCAGTCGAGAGTCTCTGAGACTCTGCCGCTGCTTCTTTGAGGTTACGCTCAGCAGATTTTTTCTATGATTTACCGTTAGTAAGAACTATTAGAGCAACGATAAAAATAGTGACCCGGCTGAAAGACTCCTTGTCATAGGGAAGTGTAAGGCGAATCTCATCTCAATAACCCGACAAAGGGACGATAATACTTACAGCGCGGGCTTGTAGCGATTTAAACCTCTCCTGCCGCTCTTGAGTCTTCGAAGCCGCTGTATTGCCCTCTGCGGATCCATCATCCCCTGGTGGTTCTTGTGCGGAGTCCTTGTCAGGTGTGAGTCCAGTCGCTTCAGCCTCACCCGGTATCTCCTCATTTTCCTCTTCCAAAGAGCGCCGTCTGGAAGGTGCTTCGTAAGTGTGGTTAAAACCAGCTGTTTTACGTTTCTTTGATGGCGGCATATTGAGGGCGGCTGATCGATAGATGAAGATGGTTGGGGAGGAAGGAAAGAAGTTGGAACCGGAAGTCGCCGTTTCAACGCCAATATTTGGTGTGCTAGTTGGGTGTCCTAAAGCGGCATGACATATCTCGAACTTTTCTCCCTTATTGAAGGTTCAATGTTCGATTCACAATCCACAGTCCTTTCGTCGCTCGACTCGTTATCCCTCAGAGACAAAGATGCGCCCTGATGGTACGTTCTGGATATTCTGCAAGCGGTTAGGCGGACATTCCACAATTGCGAATCGGCGGACGTTCGGCTCACAGTCGTCAAGTTCAGAGTTATCGCCAAACCCCAAAAGAGCACAAAATCTAGTACGACGATTACCGTTGGGAGATCCTATATGGCAGAGGTATAAGAGGCGGCGGGGCATGCCACCACCTATAAATGGAGAGTTGGCAGAAGAGCCCATATATTCAGAGGAGTTTTCATATCTAGAGACGGCGGGACGACATGCACCAGAGGAAATAGAAAATTCGGCAGAACAAGTTTCACTACGGAGAGGGCGGAAACTGAAGGGAACCCCTGAAGATTTAATCAGATTAGCACTGATCCCACTCGAAGATTCTCAGTATAAAGGTTATGCCATGATTGATCCAAAGAAGAAGAAATTGCTACACCTGTACGGAGCACATGAGGATGTCTTTTCCGAGATGTTGGTCGGACTGAAGCACGAACCGGAGTTCGCATTCGGAACCGCCAAAGAGAATGGAACAGAGGCAAAGATACCATGGTGGCAGAAGGGCGAACCCATATGCATTCTGACAGAAGCAAAACTTATACTTCACCTGGAAATGGCGAAATCGATCTCAGGACTTTTCAGATTAGTCAGGCGAGTGTGCCAGAGAGCTCGTGGCCGGTCAGAGTTTATGAGCCTCTCTAAGCACCTTTACTCCACTCTTGTGCGACTTTGTCCGTCCGATCTTGACGAGAGATTAGCTGTCTTCAATTCTATTTCCTCGCTATTGCTTAGACACGGTTCGGATTTGAGCTACGATTTCTGCGTAGTTGGTATGATACTCGCGACGCATTCCTGTTCAATGCCATCCATGAAGAGATATTTGAACGCCTGCCGCGAGCCACACCCACGTATAGACGTGAGGTTATGGGGCAGAATGACCGACCAAATCGTCAATTTTGCCATCTCTCCTAAAGCTCGGAAACCCCCAAGGGGCTGGGACGCCTCAACGACTGGGAATCGGACGGTGGCGCTTAATATTCTCACCGGATGGGAAACAGCTGGTGTCGGCAGTTCCGGCGAAACTCGAAACGTGAGCCTTGAAACCTTCTTGGACAGAGAGAGTAAGTCGTCATTCGTGCGATATATAACGTCTCTAGGCCGACTGGGAGCGAGCGAAGCAATATGGCAAGAGTGGTTGATCTCCAGGGATCAGGTTCTTTTGGCCCCAAAGAGCACTGAAACTCAAGGCAATGGGAGAGGTCGAGCCAACCGGGAAACAGGGGCTGGGTCGGATACGATGAACCCAAGCGGATACAGTAGCACTTTGCCTACTGCAGATTGGTCCGGCTCACGAGTGGCTCCTGTTGATTCCAGTTCTATAGAGGATCTCCTCGTTCACTTCCTGCAGGCATTAATGGATGCCAGAGATCTATGGCGCTCATGGCAGCTTATCGAAGAAGTGAGAAGACGTAACCCGGCCTTGCTCTCGTCACGAGTCTGGACTTCTCTACTGAAGTACTGGGACCCACGCTACTACCCCCTGGAGACTCTCTTCAGACCCCATCGGAGCTCTATTCTAACAGAAATTACCTTGAATTCGATTCGAGCTGGAGGGTTCGCTTCCGTTCTCAAAATTGCACAGGAAGGAGCCTGTAATTGGCGGATGTGGAGAACTTGTTGGGAAGATTCTGAGACATCCTCGTACCGTGAGAGTCTTTTAGCTCTCTGGGCTAGTTGCGCTCTTGAAATCGCTGAGAAGAACCAAGCAGACTATATCTCAGATGTCGAGAAAGCCCTCGGTGTGGATTGGGTCACTAGCAAAAGTGACGATGGATTTCATGTAGAGAGATTATGATTGAGTTACATTGGTCGTTTGTGTTGCGTTTTCCAAGAAAATCTGTAACAATTCAATAAATCTGCAGACGGCGTGCATAGCACATTAGTCAAGTGTAAGGCGTATAGACTGTTTATTTCTACCATCTAGATATGTTGCGCGCTGGGCATTGAGGTAAGCATAGTTTAGGCAAAGCATCTCGACCACGGAAAAACACCAAAAACACCCCATCACCTTTTTTTTGATCTACAAATACATTGTTCTTGTAAACTGCCATAATCGACTCGGCGGCTCCGCTTATTTACATCTACATCTAGGAAAGTAAAGTGATCCACAGCAGATTATATTCTTATTTTAGATTACTGCTATGACAGCTGTCATCCTTACGTCAAAAGAACGTGGGAAAAAACAGTGTACCGAAGGAAGTATATCTCTGTGATACATACAAAACGTCAACGTAAATACAAATATAGTGCCCACTCGGTGATAATAAAAGGGGTTCGTGTAGCATGTTAGTGTCGCAGGGGAGGCTTTCGAAGTGCACGAACGATACGTCCGAGGTATCCAGAAATGCGCTTGGTAAATGCGCTTCTTTCCTCGCCTACTGACCTCGGCTAGGATACATACTCCACCCCCAGCCAAAGTTTAAGCAGAGAAAAGAACACTTGAACCAGGTCGAACTCTGAGGCATTCAGGCATGGAACTGGGGTGAGACGTGGGGAAACGATTCTTGCTGGAAACGGGATGAAGGGAGTGGGATGTATGCCGAGAAGGATCGGGAGCTCACGACAGGGTGGGATTTTCAGCTCTTCAGCCCCGTGGGTTAGGGATCAATGGGTCATGCGATCTTGCGTCCTTTCTGCCTCTGGATTTCGTGTTTGCGAGCTGATAGTGCGAGAGCTGGATGAAGATCCTCGGAGGGTACAGTGCCATTCCCCGCTCTGAGTTATTATGGGGTGGGCGTTTCGCAGTTGGAATTGTCCCATTCTACGGAATATAACGGCGGGTTTACGTGACGTTTTCGCGGCCGGATCAAAAATAGAGGTGGTCGTTGTTGTTTGTCGATGCTTGAGTTTTGTCGATTTTCGAAAGATCTCGTCTTAATTCGTGTTATTGGTCCGAGACATGGGTTTGGCTTGCAACTTCACAAGGCTCTCTCTCTCTCTCTCGCGATCGTCCAAGGATGCGCGTATCCTGGAGAGTCCTGCAACATAAATCTTCAGCATGTTGTTCTCTTGAGGAATTCGGATCTTGACTAAATCCAAACACAGCTTTCTCTGTACCCCGCCTGACAACGAAAGACCAAGCAACCTTTGTAGATCCCGTATTCTTCGCCATCTATCTGCCTGTTGTTGACTCGTGCTCTTGGAGCTTGGAACTTGAGAGTTTTGTATTGATCGACGCGCAGCTCTAGAGGTGCCAGACCACCTTCTAGCAAAGTTGAAGTTCCCAAAATGCTTTTCGGGCGAGAAAATCTTGTCATCGTGTTCCCTATTCCGATCGACTACGATATCGAGTAAGGGGGTGAGATCTCCTTTCCCCAACCAACTTTCTGGAACTGTGTCAGTGCCTCGCTAGGGGAATGGGTTCGGCCCGTTCAGATAATCCGGAATTGTGCTGGTGGAAATTAAACCGGGTCAAGTATTATACTGCCCATACGGAGTATACGGAGTGGATTTATCGAAAGGACGCATTTGAGCCCCTGCAATGCAAGGGATGGAGTATTGCAAGCTGCAAGGAGTACGGACATTATCGTCGGCCCCAAAAGCCGGTGTAACAGTCAGATCTTCTTATCAATTATATAAGCCAGACCCTTGGTGCAGAATACGGAGTAGGTACTACACGGGCTGCTTCACGGGGGTTAATCTGTGTGCCATGGGCTATACGAGTCACAGCTACCACATTTGATCAGATGGCTGGTTCTGTTGGGAATAGAGATGTGTCTATCTAAGCGAGAAGCCCTGTTGAATTTAGAGCCGGCTCTAGAGTCCGACCCATCCTAGAGGACGCCAACTCAATGAATATGTCTTGCCGAATTTGTCAAAGATATACTACGTAATTTTTCAGAGGCTCTGGACAACCGCCAAGATCATGTGTGCAGCGCTTGAGGGATGAGAAATGGATGATTCTACTGGAGGCGGCATGGGTTTCTCCTGGGAGAAAGCTTTTGTTGTTGCACAACAGGACCATGTGTCTGACGGGGCAGCTCTGCAAGGGTACCAGGGTCTCGGAAGTGGACGGCTAGTGTTAGCAATGCTAGAGGAAGTTCGTGATGTATTTTTCAGACTATCCGCTCCGAGTCCGTACCCTTGTACATACATGAAAGCTTGGCCCAACGATGTACCGCTTCTCGACATGTTATCTGATCCATCGATATTGATTGGTATGTCAGGTGGTAAAAGGTAATTACTCTATAAATCTGGGATGCTCCATTGCGTAGTGCTCGCACCAACTGAGCGAGCCGGAGAATCCGGCGTTTCTTTTCGGTGCAGCGTACGCAGTACTCAGTAGGTTATGAATAGTCGACATAGTAAATCAGGAGCGGCCGTGCATCATTTCGCTAATCTCCACCAAGCAGTGCACGCTGATATTCCGGTAAGCCTCATCAAGACAAACCAGACAAGGCGCTAAAGGAGGTGGAAATGCCCTTTTCGATGATTGCTGTTGCTGTGTTGCCTTTCCGCGTTGAGGAGTAACGAGGCAAGGGACTCGCGGGGTTGCATGATCATGAGGAAATCTGCGGACAAACCACATTCTATACTTGGGCAGTAATCGACTTCGCCTGGGCGCATAATAGGAAGAAGGGACAAGGGGCGGAGCTTTCTTTTAGCCAGAGCTAAGCCAGGCCTGGCGTTCGGAGCCGAGACACATCCCGACGAAAGCTTGCTGGTGACTCCAAGCCTGCTCTTAGTCTAGCCTGCTTATGCGAACTGTTTCTACTCGTTGTCTTACTCTCTTTCGAACACTTTTAGCTCCTCCGTGTGTATCTCAGTAGGATATTTTCGTTCCAACTGAGCGAGATGATCTATTCGTCTCTGATTGGTCGCATAAGGTGTGGCATTGTATGGCCATGTTATCACGCCACCTCATCTCTCTCTGCCGGTCTAAAGACGGACCTGCTTTTCCCGGCCGCTAAGGTCTGCCCACCTATCCTGTTTTGTATCTTGGGAATTGTTCGCTGGTTACACAGCAGACGAACGGTTTATGGTGCCTGCAGCGAGCCAGGAGAGCTATGGCGGCAGGCGGGCCGTCCCCAATAGAGACAAATATCTCCTCTCGATCAATCCTGGGCTCAAAGGATTTTGAGCTGCATCCGGCAATCTTACGAGAGAAGATACGATATATCTAACGAGTCCCTAAAAATACTTGGCCGTGCTGAGTCACTTTAGGCACGGCGTGGCTTATTTGTCGGCTAAGGATGCTGATGAGAAGTCATGTCTGACCCTGTTCCTTCTGCGTCTCCTATGATCAGTTACCATTATCCCGGATTTAGCCCGTATGGATAGGAATTTCTAGTAGCGCCGCAGAGCTAGTGGGGCTTGATCTCCACTCTCCACCTCCAAGGTCTGGTTGCATTGCTCGATACCTGCCGTCCACACGCCTGTCTCTGAATGGAGATGTGCAGCGACAAGGCAGGCATTGTGAAGTGTCTGCTGGTGGCGTCGACACCAATGGAGCCAGGCCGCAGCCCTGGGATTGACGCGGGTGAAGTTACAATTCTGTGCAACAAAGCGTCAACACCGCCTACTATGTACTCAGCTGAAGGCGGAGACTGCGCTAGGGTACCCTTGAGGCCCTGAAGAGCACCGAAGCCTACAAAAGGTGCCTCAACTCTCTCAAACCTGCTCACCTCTTTCTCCTTGTCTACCACCAACGCACTGGCTTCTAACTAGGACCCTTTTTTTTCTACTTGTTTCTGCTTCAGGGAAAAGGACATTCGTTACACGTTCGCTAAGGAGGATCTCTTACTTTTCTCTTCTACCATGTCGCCACTGGCAGCTGCCAGCCTCGTGGCCAGTGAGTACACACTGCCGATCTTGGCGATTGCTTGTAACCAGTGCTGATTACGTTTTGTTTTTAGGGCAAACAGTGGCCGGAAGCACTCAGTCTGCCCAATTGCCTCAGTTCCTCACTAACAATGTATGCCACTCATCACCTATCCTGCGTTTTTGAATTTCATCGCATCACGCAGGCCTTTGGAGGTTTGAGGATGATAAGTTTGGCTAATGATATCCGCAGCCTTTGCCTAATGGCTTTCCGTGGGGGCTTTTGACAGCCAACAACACCAGCCCTGTGGGCCCGCCTCCAAACACAGGTTCGTCTTGTCCATCAGGAACATATCTTCATTTTAATGACGATGCCAGGTGTGACTCGTGCTTATGACTTCACCATTAAGCGTGATAAGAAATCACCTGATGGAGTCAGACGGGATATGATTGTCATCAACGGAGGATTCCCGGCAGTGAGTCTGTAACTTGATGTCTTTTGGTGTTTGACGCTAACTCGTTTCGCTAAAGCCAACCATTTCAGCTAATTGGGGTGACATGATCCAAGTCACTGTTCACAACCAGATCACCGGTCCTGATGAAGGAACTTCACTCCATTGGTGAGTAGCTACTGCTCTGATGATGGACATCAGCTAACATGATCGATGTGCAGGCATGGGTAAGCATTTTGCGAAGATGCACCATCGAATCACGGCGATCAACTTGGTTGCTTGAATTTGCTGTTCGATCGCTAACACATCTCTAGAATGTTACAAACTGGTACTCCTTACGAGGATGGTGTTCCGGGAGTGTCGCAGTGTCCAATCGCATCCGGTGATAGTTTCACGTATACATTCCAAGCCAGCCAAGTTGGCACGAGTTGGTATCACAGTCATTACAGTGCTCAGTACTCTGGCGGAGCTGTAGGCGGTAAGTTTCAAGACCTCCTTTTAAATCCATGTCGTCTGATCATAGTTACAGCCATGATTATCTACGGACCTAGCAATGTTCCTTATGATATTGATGTCGGACCAATGTTCCTTACCGATTGGTATCACAAACCATACCTCTCAATTGTGAAACAGGTTGAACAGCCAGTGCCAATCGTTAATGGCGTGCCAAATGTCAGTTAATCCCCTATATGTCGTCGCCTCGTATTGACATATCTAGGTTCCGGCCATTATTCCATTCTCTGATAACAATCTTATTAACGGAAAAAACAACTACGACTGTTCATTGATCACAGACGGTACGCCTTGCAAGCCTAATGCTGGCATCCCGAATTTTAGATTCAGTCCTGGCAAGCGGATGAGAATTCGAATCATCAACGCTGGCTCCGAGGGAGTTCAGAAATTCAGCATCGATGGTCACAATATGACTGTTATCGCCAATGACTTTACGCAGATTGTGCCGTACACTACAACTATTGTCACTTTAGCCGTTGGTCAACGAACAGATGTCATCGTCGTGGGTCTTCCTGGTGCTACAGGATCCTACTGGGTTCGCTCAACTATGAGTTCTTGCTCCTCGACTAACCAGCCGTACGCATTGGGGATAGCCTATTACTTACATGAAGATCTTGCCAACAACCCCAACACTACGGCATGGCCAGACAACACTGATCCATGTGCCAACGATGACCTTGCGAAGACTGTCCCTTGGTATCCCATCGCCTCAACGCCGACCCCGGCAACCACCGAGACAATCGTGATTGGTGCAACGATCAACTCAACGGGTCACTTTCAGTGGACTATGAATGGCTCCTCATTCAGAGTCAATTACAACAATCCTGTTCTTCTTCTCGCCAATGCTGGCAATACATCATACCCACTCGACCCTCAATGGAATGTGTACAATTTCGGGAGCAACTCATCGATCCGGCTGGTAGTTTTAAACGAGTCGCCGGCCGCCCACCCCATGCATCTTCATGGTCATACTATGTCCGTGCTTGCCGAGGGAGTGGGTACTTGGGATGGGACAGTTATCAACGCCGCAAATCCTCAACGCCGGGACGTACAACAGGTTAGGGTCGGTGGTTATGCAGTTTTCCAGTTTGATGCAAACAACCCCGGCGTTTGGCCTTTCCATTGTCGTACGTACAGGTCTTGATCTTATTAATTTTGATCACGCTGCTCACATTATACAGACATTGCCTGGCACGTATCCAGTGGCCTCTATGTGAGCGTCATGGAACGCCCTGACGATATCGTGAATATTCAAATCCCTTCGACATTTTCTCAGACTTGTCAAAAATGGGGCGTTTTCACCAACACTGAAATCCCCAATCAAATTGACTCTGGAGAGTAAGGGGTTTCATTTGCGATGGAGTCTGGAAGAGTGGCAGTCCTCAAAGTGGTCACTTCTGTTTTAGAAGGGCTCATGTTTTCACGCGCCGGACCTAATGTTTATTTGGCTCTAGACAATTCTGTTCTTGGGAACTGGTGAACCGGTTGATTTCGGGCATTCGCTGTGGTGTAGAGGACCGATTTGAAACTCTTCATGGTACAATAAGGCGAGGCTCGACTGTAGAATAATTTTAATTCATTCCGTGGATCATAAAATTCCACAATGTGATTTGTTTTTGTCCTTGTACTTTGGGTTCATTAGAATCCGGTGCTCCATCCAAGCTGTTGGTCCTGGACGTGCAGGGATATGAAACCCGGCTGGGAAGAAGCAAAGGGTTTGGCTTTGACGGAGCAAGGCCAAGCAGCAGAGAGAGAGAGAGAGATCTACCGGGCCAAGCGTGCCGTCCCGTTGCCCACCTGCATGAGAAGGGAGAGAAAAAAAAGGAAAGAAAAAGATAATCCGGCACCAACGAACGCTCGGACACAAATAAACAGAAATAAAATAAAAACCGGGGAGGGGAGAGAAAGAGAGAGAAAAAGCTTGAAGGGGCGAGGAAGAGAGAGAGAGAGAGAGAGAGAGAGAGAGAGAGAGAAAAGGTTTGAGTTTCCAAGAATAGGATGGTAAAATAACCATGTACGTATGCTATGCCATGCCATGCCATGCTTATCCTACATAATAAAACGCACGTGCGTGCGTGCATGCACGTGCATCAGCAACAACAACAACCGCGCCCCATCCAAAAACCCCCCCTTGTTCTCCCGGTGGGGGGGAACACGATACGAACGATCATAAGAGAAAGTAAGGAGAAATTAAAAGTTTCTTTTTTTTTTTTTTTTTTTGGTTTTTTTTTGGTTTTTTTTTTTTTTTTTTTTCGGAGATAGGGGAGGAGGAGGAAGGTGGGGGGGAACACGATACGAACGATCATA
>JAJDMY020000524.1:0-26295 GCA_022345705.2 Sabuloglossum arenarium | reverse complement strand
CTGACAACAATGTGACTCCAAGAAAGGAAAGATTTACCGAAAGTGGAACGATATTCAACAGCTAGCTTTTATATTACATTTTAAAACCTGGTTTTTCCTGCATGTGGCGTTCTGAAAAACAGGTATGTTAAATTATAATTGGAGGAAGAAGATGGTGGGGATAGGAACTTCTTTTGCAAGAAGAATTGACAGGGTTTGTCTATTGGCAATATGCAAACTGCAGCTTCTCGCTAATTTTGTGGCTGAGATTTAGGTTTCGAAATCAGAACTTTAACCCCTTTATACAAACACCAAAGGAAAATTGAAGCCTCCAGAAATGATGGAGATAGTTTTTGGAGAACAATAGAAGGGTGGATAGAAGAACACCTATCAACTCAATTCCACCGATTTTACTTATAATCAGCAGCCATAATCTGACCCTTTAAAACTTCCAGCATTATTTTCGCGATCTCTTCCTGCACCTTTACTATATCGCCACTCAAATACCAACTGTTTCCATCATAAATTTCTCCTTTTATTATCCAGTAACTTTTGAAAAAAGCTTCGCCCTCTGGAAACGTAGTATTACGTTAGATATGTATTGTAGGAAGAGGATTATAGTTCATACGTTGCTCAATGATATTGTAATCGATTGGAGGCATATCAATTTCGTTATCATTGCAGAATTTTGGAGTTCTAGTCAGTTAAATTTCTTCGTCGGTCGGCATAAATATACTTACTGCATAGTTTGAAATAAGATAGCAGAAAGACTGGAAATTGTCAGTTGGAGGACATGTTTCGCTAATATAGACAATAGAGTTTCTTTTGAACAGAGTTGATATACGAGATCGACAAAAAGAGGAAGATTGGAGAGAAAAAAAGTTACACTATGCAGTGGAGAGTAAGACTTATATCCCTTCATTCACGTGATTTTAGATTCCTTTTCACGACGATCTATGACTTTTCTTTTTCCTCCTTAATCTTCAGTAGTGCATATCTTGCTATTTCATTTCTCGCCTATGCGATTAATGAACTCATTTCCCAGCTTCCATTGGTAGGTAATGAATAGCTTTTTCCATTATCATATTTCTTTCCTTCGAATTGAACAACACCTTTTATTCTCTATTCTCCTACTAGAAACAGATATTAGAATATATTATATTTATTATGCATATTTTATTTACCTATCTTGACATAACTAATAGATAACCATAGCATGTGGTTGAATTCTTCTTGACAATATTCTAAAGCGAAATAAATTAGGCAACGTCAATATTGTAGGATAAATTATATACTTACTGTATAGAATTTCCACATCATTTAATTGCGTCACATTAAATGCACCTGAGTCCTTATTCATAGGCGAAAGAAAATAGTCCGACATATTCACCGTAGGAATTATTGTTTGAGGATATCGTATTATCAGCAACCGAAGAATATTAATATTTATTTTGGAGCAGTTGATTCGTTATCTACAGATAGTTCGCTTAATATATGCGGTCGGAGGTTTGCTTTATAATAATAGCTTCTGACTCATATCAAGATCATGTGGCTTTATTTCGATGCAGTTTCTGGATACTTCTGATATCACAAAATTGCTGTATGGATTGCTCAGGATATGCATCAAACGATTACATCATTGTTCTATATAAGTTGCATCCAGCGGGTAGTAGAAAATTCCTCTATGGTTCGCTTAGATCATGCTTCGAAAACTTTTAGCTCCGCCATGTAGGTAATGCATCCGGTGGGTAATAAAAAAATTTTCAATGGTTCGCTGGCGTTAAGCTTCAAAGAATTGCAGCTCCACTATGCAGGCATCGCATTCAGCGAGTATCCTAAAATTTTTGTAGAGATCGCTGGAGTCATGTCTTGAAAATTTTTAGGCGACACTGCATCTGGTCACATATCTTAAATGCATACGAGTCATAGGCTACTGCAAAAGATTTATTCTAAATTTATTTCGGCTAGTTTGTGTGCGAGATAGTTCGGACGCAATAAAAGCAATTCTATTAAGTATATATAGTATGTAAAGTTGTTCGAGCGTAGCTGGACCAATCCTATTTAACACGTTTTATTGCCTACTAGTTTATTAAGTTGTTTAGAACATTCATCGCAAAATATAGACCTTGAAGTTTTTCTATTGATTCCACTCGACAGTGTATATCCCTATTAATTTTCGAAACTTTACGTACAGCGGGTAGCAGAAATTTTCTGTATGGATCGCTTGAATCAGGCTTTGAAACGTTTTAGCCCCTCTATGTAAGCAATGAATCCGGTTGGTAATGGAACAATTTTCTATGGTTCGCTTATATTAAACTTCAAAAACTTGCTACTCCACTATGCAGTCATCGCATCCAGCGGGTATCCAATAATTTTTGTATGGGTCGCTTAACCTATGGCTTGAAAATTTTCATGTGATACTGTATCTCGTCACATATCCTAAATGCATACGAGTTATGGGCTAATGCATAAGAATAATTTCAGATTTATTTCTATTGATTGGTGTTGAAGACAGTTCAGGTGCAGTTAAAGTAATTTCCTAAGCATAAAGAATATAAACGACTTGTTAGAACGCAGCTGGACCAATCCTATTTAGCATGTTTTGTATGTAAGGTGGTTAGAACACTGGTGATTTGTGCACCGTTGAACCAATCCTATTGACCACGTTTGATGTGTAAGGTGGTTCGGGCGCAGTTGAACCAATCTTATTAAACACGTTTGGTGCCAAAATGCTATTTAGCCAATCCTATTAAACACATTTTTTGCCAAGGTACATTTGAACCAATCCTATTAAACACGTTTTGTCGCTAAGCTCTTTGGTAGACATTCGCGTAATTCTGGGTGCACCCCATCAAAATTTGTCGCTGAATACATATTTCATTTAACTATACAGGAATTTGACGAAGATATTTTTTATTTTTGAAAGCAGCGTGTTTCTCATCAAGGTCGAAATAGTTATTTGACGTTCTTAGAATATTTTGCAACCGTTGTGGTGGTGGGAAATTCCTAAGCTGAATTAAAGAGTCAAGCAGTATCCGCTATATAGAGTCAGAAAAGTTTAGACTCATCTTAAATCATCACAGTTAGAATTGGAATTACCTTTAGAGTCACCTGTGCAGTCGCATTTGGAGTCGCGACTGGCAGATCAAGATCAGAACCTCAGTCAGAAGCAGTTAAGAAGAGCCTCCAAATATGTTCAATACTCTATCGCCGCCTGGAAAAATTTTAGTAGGGCTCCGCCATAGAAGCTATAGAGGTCGCACGTTTTACTTCCAGCAAGTCAGAAAGAGGATTTTGAGTCCCCTCAGACTTTGCTTTTTACATGCCACCACATGTCCTGCAGCCTATAGGTACACAGTACGCAGTCTGAGAAACGAGAGCTATACTACCTGCAAAGGCGCTCGACATATGCAGGAGGGTGGCCACACGAAAGGAAAAGAGAAAAGAAGAAAGATGGATGGGGCAGACGAGGTCTATATAGACGGGGAAATTAGAGAAACCCCTATACCCCAGTCCTCGGCACTCAGCACGATGCGCGATGCGATTTCTCGAAGCCCTGTACCTTGCAAAAGTGGAGGATCTCCAGATGGTAGAAATTACCATAAAACATGTTCGGGAGTTCCTATAGGCTTTCTATATGAAAATTTTGATACAAGTCCAACTATCAACTTTGTTTCCTGATGCGACGACCCCTATGCCGAGAAATTGACTGAGTTAAGCTGATATATATTTTCTAGACCAGAATTTCATGGTGGATCTAATCCTCACCTCCACTACTCGATCGGGTGGTTTCTTCATCCGGACATAGTCAATATCTTCTATATTGATCTCTTGTTCCTCTTCTTCTTATCCAGGCATCCTTTCGCACTCGTCAGTTTCCTAGCTACTTAACGGAGCTGTTCTTTTCCCTGCTGACTAGGAGTACTTCCATCGATTTGCTCATCCAACTCTTTGAAAAGCTCCTCTATTGTATCTTCTGCCCATTCCTCTTCTAGTTCTTCAAACGTGTTCACTTTCTGTCACGGCCCATAGTCATTGGTCAAACTCGGTCGGAGGAGGTTGGATGGTGTGGGTGGGACAATAACTCTCTTCCTGACATTGCCACGGATGATAAATCTTCTCTTCTCATAGTCTTCTGCTGCTCCTACAGCTTCCATCCAGCGTCGCAACAGCAACAAGTCATAGGTAACTCCAATACCCGTGACATATACAGTAACTGCCATCTTTATACCTGCAACATTGACCGGTATGTCAACACACTGCTTGATTTCTACTAGGTCATCGCTTGCTAATCGTATCCTCCAAGGTTGCTCTTTAATCGCTCGTGTTGTGTAGCCAATCGGCTTAACCGCCGCTGGGCTTATCAAGTCAACAACTGCCCCCGAGTCAACTAACGATCGTGGAAGTGACTGTCCATTTTTCCATGATGTGACATAGAAGTATTCTGGAATATCTTCTCGCTTTGAGATAACCTGTGTCACGATAGGTTCACTTGTGACAACGTTTACAGCTACTGCTGATTGTCCTTCTCGCTGCTGTACTCTGGGGACTGTCCGTCGCCTAGGTGCTGATGATTTCATCTCGTTTGCAATCTGCCGTCTAATAATTAGTGCAACGTCCAGGAGTTCTCTGACTTTTAAGGTAACAGGTGCTTCTAGAATAACATCAGTATTAAAATGCTCATGGCTAACGATGCCTCGAATAGGTGGTGGTAACTCGTGTAGCTTCCGTCGGGCTAGTGGCTCTTGCCTCTCTTCCAAATCTTTGTCTCGTGTTGTCCTTGCATTGCGTCGCTGAGGTTCCTGTCTCCTGTTCACTCCTAGACCTTGCTCTTGCTGTGTCCGACCAACTGTTTCCTATGAGAGATCGACATCCATATGCTCTTCTAGAGAAGTCCCTCGACTCTGAATCTGCATTGATGGTTTTGGCTTAACTGGTTTCTGCATTGGCTGACGTCCTTGCTGCTGGTCCGCTATCTGATAGGGTGCACTTCGCTGAGTACTAGCGAGTTTGCTTCGATGTGCAGGAATTGCCGAGACCCATTCAACATTCTCATTTCATCTTGCTATAATGCTCTCTGGTATAACTGTACTTATCGTAAAGGAAACCTGTCGACTAGGCTGCTGTTGCTGACGCTGTAGCTGCAGTTGCTGCTGTCTTGTACTATTCTGTTCCCAGTTTCGATGCTGTTCTTTTTGTCTGCGACGGACTTCCTCTCTATTTGCTTGGAGCTGTACTGACGATACCGGCTCTAATGTGCAATCATTGCTAATATGTCCAACCTCTAAGCAGTTGAAACAGGTGACTTCGGTGCGAGGTCGTCTCAGGTATGAGGGGGCTGATGTCAAAGACTTCTCAAGTCTGGATATCTAGCTGGCCATCGTTTGTATCACTTGTAACATGACTGTAACTAGATCTTGTGGAGCGACGGTCGCTACTGCCAGGTAGGTTACTGTTGGGCTAAACTGCTGTGGCTGCTCGGTAGTAGAGTATAACTTTTCGATTGCTGCTCGTGCTTCCTTGAATGTATACAATCCTGTCGGTAATATCATTATAACTGGTTGCTTATGGTTCTTGTTCAACAATCCGTCCACAAAGGCTTGAGCAAGGGTGCTTAACATATACCGGTCGGAGGTGAGAGTTGCTAGTGTTTCCGCTTCTTTCATGTACTGCTGAAGAGACTTCGATCCTCGCTGAAGCGATCGAACCTGGTCTGCGAAGTAGGTGGTCTGGATATCGTCTTGTTCTGCCTTTGCATACTGCTCTAAAAAAGCCTTCTTTGATAACTCCCAGTCTCGCTTTGTCTCAAGTGGTAGTCCCAGAAACCACTGTGTTGCCTCTCCCTTGAGTCCCTTGAAGAATTCTATCTTTCGTACTCGATCTTTTCCACTAGCATCTGTTTGTAACTGTGCGAGGTTTTCTATACTGTCGATGAATATCTCCACCTCAATTGGGGTATAATTGACACCCGTAAAGGTCAACATATCGATCTCCAACATTCTGATAGGTAATTTTCGAGTATCTTGTATATCACTCAATGCTTCCATCTGAGAAAAAGGGCTGGATAACGCTGGGGTAGGAAAGGTATCTGTGAGCTCTGAAATTCCTAGCTGCTGGAAGGTATCGACTAGGTCATCCTCGCTATTAGTTTGTATTGTTGTTCGTCGGTCGGAACTTCGGTCGGAAACAGGTTCTGGTATCGCTGGGTAAATCGTCGGTATTGCTGCTACTACTGCTGGTTCTGATTCTGTCTTGTGTCGACTGGTCTCTTTGATGGTTGATAATTCTCTTAGTGTTCTGCTTCGCTGATAGGAAAGGTTCAACGATGCTGCTCTTGTAGATCTCGATAGGTGATTCTTCTGCAGGTTATCTTTCATATCCTAATACCTCACTCTCTTTCTCATAATTCTTTTTTAATCGTAAAACTCATCTGCCAACTCTGACAATTCAGGTCTTCGCTGGGCTAGAGCTTCACTCGCTCTATCTGCCAAAAACACAATAAGCCAGATGAATGGACACAATCCACATTCACTGCTCAATAACACGATGATCAGACTACAACTGGCTAACCGACAGCCTTCCTAGGACCGCCAAAGATTGTGGAGGCTATAAGTGTGCCGGTGGGTAGAAGGTTAATGTATTAAGATAGAGGTCGGCTCTCCTAATAAGCCAGCCCGTGCCAAGCTTATGACTAACAACTCACTTATGGAAATCCAATATAGACGCGCTTCTTCAGGCATAGAAATGCCCTCCACAGTATGTAAGTTTTTTCGAATAACTTGTATACCAATTAGTCTTGTATAATGTGATAATAATAGATGTGATAAAAGTTAAAGATCTTCTTTGATGCTGCTTAATAGGTTAATAAGTTGTTGATGATATTAGTAGCTTCTTGCTACGTTCTCGCTTAAAAAATTTTAAATTACTCTTTGAATAATAGGTATGAGCTTCTCTCATCCTAATTAATCAAATAAAGCAGTAGCCAGACTGAATTTATGCATCTACTAGACCTAACTACCAATGGATACCCAAGAATCTCCTCTCATTCGCCAAAGATGTGGAGCTTTTGGTGGGCGTCTTGGGAGGTAGAAAGATAGTAGATTCCCTAGCTACGAAAAGTGAATAGGAAGGGGTTCCGTTGCCAAGGCCAGGCAGAACGCTTCACGGCGAGCCTCTGAACTACCACTTCCCAGGCAACCCCTAGCCTCTACAGTACCCAGACTGAGAAATGAGAGCTATACTACCTGCAAAGACGCCCGACATATGCAGCAGAGTGGCCACATGAAAGGAAAAAATAAAAGAAGAAGAATGGATGGGGCAGACGAGGTCTATATAGACGGGGAAATTAGAGGAACCCCTATACCCTGGTCCTTGATGTGCGGCGCGATGCGATTTCTCGAAGCCATGTACCTTGCAGAAGTGGAGGATCTTCAAATGGTGGAAATTACCAGAAATCACATTCGGGGGTTCCTATAGGCTTTCTATACAGAAAATTTACTACGAGTCCAAATATCAACTCTGTTTCCTGATGAAACTACCGTAATGCTGAGAAATTGACCGAGTTAAGCTGATATATATTTTCTAGACCAGAATTTCATGGTGGATCTAATTCTCTTGTCCATTTTCTTATAAGTTTGTTATATTTAACAATGTTCCTTATTTTCAGCCGACGTGAAGAGATTTTTCATTGTTATTTCCTACTACATTGACACATGAGTTTCCTATGTCCAGATCGCTTCTATTGCTCCTATTCTACTATTCTATAGGCTATGAACCTACAGGACGCGAGGTTTGGAAGAGAGGCGGCTGTGGAGAGCATTTCTATGTCTGAAAAAGCACTTCTATATTGGTTTTCCATAAGCGAGTTGTTAGTCATAGGCTTGGCAGGGTCTGGCTTATTTGGACAGCCAACCTCCATCTTAATACATTATCCTTCTACGCACCGGCACACTTATAGCCTCCACAGTATCTTCTTCATGGGGCTTCCAACCCAGCTGCTTAATATTACTTCACTCTTTCCGAACTCTATATGAGAACTCGCCATTCATGGATGACGAGTATCCTTAGTATAGTCAATAGCCTGCTATTACTGCCCAAGGCATCACTGGCAGGCAAGCACTCAATACCAAATGTCAAGGGTGGGTGGGAGGTGGGAGGGCTAGACCGGCTAACCCGTTGAACTAATTACCAATACCCCTATCACACTACTTCCATAACAAGGTCATTCTCTACACAAACAGCTTGTATTTATATCTATGGATCTCGGGATAAATGAAAATAGCAGCTACAAACAGCGTTTTAAGCAGTACTGCCACTTCTGATCCCATCTTTTTTTGCACCCGCTCCTTCTGCCCACTCACACTAATCTGCGAGTATATACCCTTATTGCCAAACCAGATGAAGTAGACCAGCTGCGTAGATTTAGACTTGCTGGCTACTTCAGTCTGACGTCGAAATCGGGCTGTTTGTTAAGCCCACCTAGCGCGCCAGGCTAATTGGCTACTGACTACACTGCGTATACTCGCTTTATAGAGACATTATAGTCGTTATACCCCCTGATGGATGGTGTTCAGCATGCAATTGTATCATTCTTGACTAACATAAATCTCTCATATATAGACATCTTTCCATGCATAGAATCGTTTGTGATAGTGGCTATCGGCACGTTAGGAATCGGCTTTGTATATAGAAAGGCTTTCAGCAAAAACGAATGGATTAATTGAACTAATTGACTAAGTACACATAGCTATCCTCATATATAGAACTGGCAACACTATGCTGATTGCAAAAAACGAGATGTAAAGTCCGGTATCATCATCCTCCGGACATCAGGATCCAAGTAGGTCGTATGTAGTATATGCGGCTTCATAGCACGATTATAGAGTAGATAGCATAGTATTTTCAGAACGCTCGAACTATGCACTCGTTGTCAGCGGCTCCCGAGAGTCCCACTGCAGATTCTGCAAACCCTGGTTGGCGGAATGATCTTCGAGCATTTACCTCTTTAAGTTGAATAGTTCTCTAACGTAGTCTCCTATCACGAGCGACAGCATAGTTGCCGCAGAGTCCACAGGCAGTAACTGCTCGTCCTCTATTCGGCGACCGGGTTAAACTCTTTCCGCAAGGACATACTCTAGGATTAGGTAAGTCTTCTAAGTCGTTACGTAGAGTTTGGAGTCTACCTCGTCGCGTTGTAGCACATACCCACTCTCCAAGCCTTTGCTGAATGGTGCAAGTGCACCCGTCGTACGCCAATTGCCTCGGACGCATTCTGCGCTGCACTCTTGTGCAAGTATAGCACACCCCTTGCCATCGTGTGTCCAGCAAGTCAATCTCTTGCTCGATGCTACCGCCTTCATGATTAGGCGCCTGGAAAATGCAGTCTTCGCAAACGGCCTTACTGCAATCTGGGTCTTCGCATGGCGCGATCTTTCCTTTATATCGATGGTTTGAATTACATCCTGGCATGCTGCAGCCTCCCCAGGCGTGGGTTCTGAAGTAGGCGCCCAGCCTCCTTATCAGATTAGGATGAAGTAACTGTGGATTGCCTTGGTTTGGTGGATGGTTGGCGATAGTAGTTGCAGTAATCCTTGCCAACGCATCGAAGTTAGCTTTTGATGTAAGTGCCAAGTTAAGAACATCTTGGAATGTCAGATTAGATACTAAGCTATCCATCTCCTCCGGTGTGGCTAGTATCATCGCCAGTAGTTCCCGCATGCGGTTACCACCAGCATTCTGGTTGTTCGCCGGTCCAGCATTCGGGTTGTTCGCTGGTCCGGCATTCGGGTTATTCGCCATCGTATCTGGCTAAGAATTATATTCTAGGACTTCAGGTTTTTCGTTATCTGCTTCGGCTTAATGATGTGACTGTTGATATCGAGCGACAGATCGGTAGCCTACCTCGCGTTATATAGATGAGTTCGCTCCTTTGTTTCTCGAAAGTAGGCGATATAAGAAAGTCGTAAGGACTCTTCTTTCATCCTCGACAAAGCATATAGTCTCGCCTTTCAACCTCCACAAAGCTATTAGCTCCCTAACAAGCAACTCTTTATTCGCGGATCTATATTGAGCATAATCGTATTGTCGGCACAAAGAGGCTTTGTCTCTTTATGTGTCAGCGATGAACCTGAATGTCGATATGACGTATGTATGAGTGCAGCTACTATAACAAAGGGTTTAAATAGATATATAGCATACAGCTTTTTGGCGTTAAACCACCGCAGGGCCCTGAATGGGATCTCAGAACCACTATCCTTGGTTGGTGCATGAAGACTCTTCGACAGTTGTCCGCAATCGCTCTTAATAATTAGACATAGTCGCGCATGCCTCGTCCCATAGGTAAGCGGACTTATCGGCTTATGAACGCTAATCTAGGCTTTTAGAATTTGTTCGGCCTTTTCCCCATGGGACTGCGCCCGCGCTAGATGTGACGCTTGGTCAGAATACTTCTAACGTGAAGTTTAAATTTTTCTCTTCCACTACTAAATAATTATTGTAGGTCCTATGATGCTGCTGCGTTGTTGCTCTTGCTGCGTTATTGCGGCAGTAAGAATGGCGCTAGCAACATTTCAGTAAGCCACATCACCAACGGCCATACCGTGTCGTATCCCTGCATGAAACCCTGCTCCATCCAAAACAGAAATAGCAGCCATATTCTTAAAGCCACTACTTTTCATTTTCATTCCGATGCAAAGGTTTAGTCTAGATACAATTAGTGAATCTGAGTCGCTCCATAGTTGCTCCTATCTGGACAACTGCTTTCTCTCCCCCTATCAATGCTTTCATCCTCTCAACCCCCTAAACCGGAGAGTTCTCTCCTGGTAAACTTCTGGTATACCTGGCGATCTGACATGCCCCATGATCAGAGAGTAGATCTCCTCAGTGCTCATCTCGTGGAGCGGTCTATTCTCTCGCCTTATCGAGTTGAGGATAGGGATGTTCTTGCGTGCTTGCAAAACCTTCTGGTACTCTTGATAGGTCCCCACAGTAAAAAGCCCGTAAATTACTTGTGGCCTTGTCTGGCCACGCCCATGTACTCGCCCTATGGCCTGTTCCTCTACCTGGATGTTGATTGCTGTTTCGTAGAGGACAATCTGTAGGTCGATGCCGCACGATGCCACTCCATATGTAGTTACGAGGATCTGGGGATTGGTAGATTTGTTGAAAAACCACATAACCACGCTGCGCTGTGCTGCCTTCTTCAGTCCAGAGTGTAATGACAGCACCTCGATATGCAGCACGGAGAAGTACTGTTCTAGGTCAGCTTGCATTATGGTGACAACTTCTTGGCTACATACCAGTTCGATCAGATAGCCAAGAATTGGCCACTGCACGAAAACAACTAACTTTCCGCCCTCCATCACCACAATCTCCCTCACCAACTGACAAAGCACAGTTAATTTCAGGTGTCCGTCATTAAAGAAATAGAGGAGTTGTTGTAACGATTGTGGACTAGGTTCCGTCTCTATCATATTGAATAAGCCGGTCAGGTCGACACATGCTTTTCTCCAGCTCTGTACCGACGTCTGGTTGTGTGAAACAACTCTCTCTAGTGCTTCTTCATGTATATCGAGGAGGTTATCCTCATCATCTTCATCTCGCTCATTCAATTCTACTTCGTCCAATAACTCCTCCTCATCCGATAACGCTTCCCCATCAAGTGTTATCCCAAAGAAATTTCCACCTAGCCCAGTGTACGAAGAACTTAAAGCCAGCTGTCTATGAATCTCCATCCTCATGTATCTGACCCGATCCCCCAGGTGGTCCATGGAGGTAAAGGGACGGAAGAGTGACCTCCACCAGCTGTCCGCGTTCTGCCCCCATACCCGGTAGTCCTCTGACTCGTACTGAACTTCAATAGTGACTGTATATGCGGGAGGGATCATCTGTGAGATAATTGCCTACGGATTTGTGCCATGGTCATAGACCGGTCCTACCACCTCGGGGATCCAGCTATATGTGGTTCTCTGTAAATGAAGTACCCAGATCAATCCACCTAGCCTATTTGCGCCTAAGATTATATTGGATTGTTGTCCTCCCTTGAAATGGATCAACACATCTCTTTAATAAAGTGGTTGTGAAACGGGCCAAAGTTTGTGCTGAGGTCCCCAGCCCATATGGGCATCTCGTGGTGTCGATATATTCTGCTCAGGTTGTCAAGTGTCACGCTTGATCAATAAACTGTCGATTTGATCAATTGGGCAGCTTTGGTAAATGGATGCTCGATTCATAAAGGACTGCAAAATTTAATTTGCCCCAACGATACCTGGGCATTACACTCTATTGACGACGTAAGACAATGGTTCCGCTCTCATCACTATTATCTCTCTTCATCGCCCTCATTGTCTTCACTGCATTCGTTTGACTCTTCGTAGGTGGTAGACTCCTCGCTGCTTGCTGCTTCCTCCTCAGCAACTGTCAGGTCTTGCTCGAGTTGCCGGCCGCGATGTCAACGTTGGTCCTCATTTTTGTTTTGCTTCGGGTTGTGCTGGGGCGGTAGCTAGTGCTATTGGTGCAGTTCAAAAGGCAGTGGCCTGTGATGGTACTGCAAAGTTGCCACAGCCGTGGTCATCAGTGTGACAATGGAGTTCAGTAATTTCCGCCATTATAGTAAACTTGTGTAGGAAGCGAAAATTTAATGACAAAGCAGGATTGGGCGAAAAACTGTGGGAATCGTATAGACCCCATCATTTTCGGAAGCAGGGTAATCTGAAATGTGGCGTGTTGATCAATTGGACGCCCATTTACCAAAGTTGCCCAGTTCTCCAATGGAGCACCGGTTTGTCAAGCCGGACGTCTATTTCATCAAGCAATTCGCTTGACAGCTAGGACTGAGCGGATGAGTCTCCTGTATAATAATCATCGGAGTACTACCTCAGATCCCATTGCACCCTAACCCTAAGGAGGCCCCAGCACTCAGCTTTCCATGATGATATGGCTGAGACGATTTAAATTGTAGCGATAGATAGTGATAAGACATTCGGCAATCTGGGATAGTTGTAGTTATCTCAGACCCAAAAGAATCTCAGATATTTCTACCTATTAAGAATTTTCTGACGAGGCGCACACACTCGTTGAATATGAGCGATCCGTATTATATGTTCGAGGAGTGCTCCAGTACAATTCATTATTCTTATATCCACCGGGAGTGTCCCATGCTTCAGGCAATGTTCGGGACATGTCATTATCTTCACATTCTCAGGAAGTGTTCTAGACGATGCATTACTCTCATATACCCTCAGGAAGTACTCCGTTATCTGGAGTTCAGGCCTATTCTTATACTTTCAGGGAGTTCTACACTGTTCAAGCATCCGTACTACTACAGCATTCGAGCATTTGGAGAAAGGAGACGGAAGTGAGAATTGGTTGATAGAATCCACTAGATAGATTCATGATAAGGCCGTACGGATGGCGGACCATAGTTCCTTGCTTGAGGCGAAGAGAATGTCGATCATGTTCGACCCAGACCAGATGATGAAGCTACATCATTAGCAGGACACGGCTGTTACATGAAAAGAAATAAAGATGTCGGATGTAGTTTTTCTTCCTCCATGGTATCGAATTCATAGGAGAACCACCATGAAAGAGTCAATCGTAGCGACACGAAGGTGACCAGTCTAGAGGGATCATCGAAACAACATCCGTGCCCGTTCAAACGTCAAAGTAATATTCTACCTCCACCGCCCTCGCCCCGACTACCGCAGCGCCAGATCTTCAACGTGACAACAATTCGATAGCACAGAAGAAAAGTACTGAGTGCAAGATAAGCACTCTGAAAAGCTTAGAAAAAAGCGAAAACGAGTGGAGAGTGGTTTGTTCGTGAGCGTAAAGCGAGAATCTTGTCATACCAAGACCAGATGAGAAAAGCGTAAGTCAGTATCCATATTTAGAAAAAAAGGCTGTCCGGTCGTGACCATAAACTGCCTTGGTGTTGAGTAAAGGGAGTACATGCTAATCGGTGCCCACTTGATTCGTTCAACGAAACTTGGCAAAGGGATCTCTCTCCATTTCCTCCATATACATTGGCAGATACTCTTTCCGCCAATCCTTCTTCGGCTGCTCCGGTGTAAGTGAACGAACAGGAAACATCACAATGCTATCATGTTCCTCATCTTCCTTAAACAAGCTACTGCCTAGTTTCTTTTCAGTGGTGGGAAAGACACGACCACTATAAGCCTCATCACCGCCGTACATACTACCAGGGCCTTGCTGCTGCCTTGTGAGAGTGACTCTCTATTTGTATGCTTCTTCTCCATCAGTGAAATCTGTGACTTTTGGATGGTTGGAATTTAGAATCTGAGGTGCTTCGGAATGTTTTGAAGGCTATCTAGTGTGACCATTCATGGCCTGTTCGCTCTTGGGGTCAAGAGAAGCGCTATATCTGTAAGCGTCTTCACGCTGAGCTGAGTTGGGGACCTCTGCCTGACCGGAGCCAGGAACTAATCCTCGCATGGCCATGGGTTTGACTTAAGGTATTTTTGAGATCATCCAAGGCGGATACGCATGCTCATTCAAAACATTTTCAGTGATATTAACTCTCCATCTGTAGGCTTCTTCTTCCTGGGCAAAGTCAGGAACTTTCGTTTCCATTTGGTCTAGGATAGACGATGCAGGTTTCACGCACTCGATCAGTGACTTTTCCTTCTGAACTTTTCTGACCTGCGGGCCAGTCGTTCTGTTAATATTTCGGGAGTGTTAGTCAACCGGGTCTGTTTTTGCTGGGTCGAATATAAGATGTTTTTTTTTTTCCTCCGATGCAACAGCTTTATATCCTGTCCTCAACTGCTGAGCAGGAACGAAGAGCTCTGGTGGTGGCTGGGAAGCAGGGAATAGAACTGGAGATTAGCTCTGCTTGGACACTCTTGCTTTCTTTTTCGCCTCGAACTCTTGAATGAGTTCAGCCACTGTTTCTTCTAGATTTGAAGGCCTATGGCTCCCCATTTGATACTGGCGTTGGAGAGGAAGGCTTCTGGCTGATTTGTAGCGGCGCTGGGCATCCATGTCGCCCGACTCAGAGGCTGCTCGCAAGGATTGCGCAGCTGTGGCTCGCCGCGTTCTCATTGCGCAGGCCTGCTAAGCACTTTAGAATTTTCTGAGTCACATTTGGAGACGAGAAGGAGCAATTCTGATGGCTGCTTGCACCCCACTGGTATCGCGCGGGCGCAAAACCATCTCTATACTTCGTCGAGCATTAAGTTAGAGCCGTTGTTCCGAGCAGGGCACACGGCGAAAGCATTGAACGTAGCACATAGAACTGTATGTAGAATTAATGCTGGCTGTCTAGAAAAGTGGATGGGCATGCTCATATAGCCAGAAAAGCCATGAGCTGTAAGTGGTGGTAGCCAATAGCAACTCTGACAACTTCTCCATGTACGCTATCAATGAAGCAAGCATTCCAGCCCCTTTCCGCTCCCAGAATTCCAACAGTCTTGGTTCAGCATTCGAGGACTTTGTCACTTCTGTCACGCAAGCATACCGGCAATCAGATATTGTTGGTAGACAAACGTTAGGAGAAGTTTTAGGAGAAGCGACCGGATGGGCAGGATACAGTAATATCGATGCTATCATTTTGATGGGCTTGCTTCGCGAATGGCATTCAATTAAGTGTCCCATGTGTTAGCTTTGGCTTTGTTGGCCTTTAGTATGGGCATAGTGGTAGGTCTCATTCGGTTTGAGGCTTCGGCGTGTGGCCCACGTTCAATTCAAAAGTGGCCCAATCAGAAGCCCAGGACCAGAATTGTCCTGGGCTTCTGATTGGGTCGCTTCAGCATGCGCCTTTCCAAGTCATCGCTTACAACATGCTGTTCGCTGAGCTCGCTCGTGCGCATTCCTGCGAGTACCTCTCACACGCAAACACCCATAGGCTAGTTGGGCTGGTTGTGACTCAGCCACAGCTCTCAGGCTCCAGGCCTTTTGTTTGCAAGAGCCAATGGGTTGTCGCCGTGAAGGAGCAGGAATCCCCTCTCGTTGGGCTTCTTGGCAGGGTTGACTAGCTGTGATGAGGATAACGGTTGAGCTTGGTCAGAACTTCGTGCGCTCGGTCTCATGCATGTGTGCGATCTCGGTGCCACTTCGCAGTGGTCCAACTACGCGGTGACAAAAAGCTAATCTACATAGCAGGTGAATTTTAGGCATCAGAGTTAACTAGTCTTAGGCGATCCTGTGGCATTACCATTTTCCTCCTGTGGCATGACCCGAAGCCTACTTGGAATGTCTACATGGTAACCCCTCAAGCAAGACACACGCGTTCACCCAACCTCATCAAACCTACACACGAACGATGACACTTTTTTCCTGTTCTTTCAACTTTCTCTTCCCTCCACCTCATTATTATGGTATTTCTCATCAACGCTCCCCCCCCCTACACACACCTTTCCTTCCCGTCACCTAGCTTCACCTTACATCTCTTAACTCTTCCTCGCTTCATATGGCTTGATCCACGACGCCGGGTGATCCATGCGGTAAAGATACCATGCATAGAAGTAGGAAACATATTGCAATGTTCGAAGGAGCTTATCACTGCCAACTGCGCTAATTGTCAATTTTCCACTCCTCGGAGGGAGAGAAGCTGCTTGGTGAACAGCGAAAAGCATGCATGTATATACATACAAACAACTCTAAGTATGAAACTGAATAGCAGGCATTCCCTACACTTTGTAGAAGCGAAGCAAAAGGCTACATAGCAGTCTGTCAAGGAATGGTGTTAGTTAGAGGCTCATGTGCACCGTGGGACCCGGATCTAAGAAGGAAGACTCACCCGTTACTTCAATTTCTTCACGGAAACTAGCAACCTTTTCCCTAACACTCATTCCCCCACTCAGTGGCCCAAGAACAGGATCATCATTCTCCTCCTTCCATACATCGGCAAAGGTCTTGCGATATTGAAGTTACAGTCTTCTGCTAAACTGTTGCCCGAAATCACAAGTAAGCCTCGGACCATGCTACTACTGCTGGTGAATTCGCAGACACAACTTACGCTCTGAAAGCTCCCAAGGTACAACATATTCTGGGATATCTTGCTCAGATTCTTCCATTCTCACGAGGGTGACCGTCGGTTGGAATTCGAACACGCCTAGGAGGTTTAGTTGAGTATGAAGCAGCTTTCTTCGAAAATGGTAGTAGACTTGTTGTAGTCATTGGAACTGGAGAGGCTTCATAGCTGTCAACCTGACCGCCAGGTAGTCCTTTCTTTACCCTCTTGGATGCGGGAGCAGTGATATTGCCATTTTGTGGGTCTGCAGGTCGCAGCGATCTTGACTTAGGGATTGTGTATCGGTGAAGAGACTCTGTTGGTTTCGGGGTGCGGTTCTAGTGACCGCGGACGCTTCTTGTGCTTCTGTGGCAAGACTGGCGACGACCCTCCATGGTACGAACCTTCAATTCTCTGCATATTTGGTCGTTCTTCATGTACAGTGCTTCAGTAGTCGGGATATTCATTGGAGTATGGGCTTCGCCTGGTGTGAATCTGGATTAGCTCCGGATCTGTATGTTACGTGAGGAATGGTACTTGCTTCGTCTGATGTGTTACTCTTGCTACGAGCCCCCGGATTATTTGACTCAGCAGCTGCTGCATCCTCAGAGGAAGTGAATATGTTCCGCGCTGGGTCATACATCGCTGAAATCTTGACATTTGTATCCTAAGATTAAGGCTGCGCTTACTGTTGCGCAGGGATCACGTGTCTTATTCACCGGGTAACCAGGATTGAAGCTCCATCCTTCGTGTCTGGAACTCCCCAGAAACAACAGCATCGCTCGCCATCCTCCTCTTCTCTTGAATATATCAGCTCATTCTCATTCTCCCGCCCTTCCAGCAACTAGCCCTAGAAAATCTGCTGAAGAGTCTATGCTACGATGGGCTCTGATCCCCAATATGCGAAGTACCAAGATCTTGCACTTGCGCGACACATTTTCACACTCGCAAACCAATCATCTTCGAATGCAGCCCAGCAGTCGTCCCTACAAGCCCTCCAAGATGCCATCGGCGAATACAAGATGGCACCTCTATACCGATATCTTACGCACCCCGTGGATGGCGTTCTGAACTCAGGAGACGTAGGCTCTTCACAAAAACCTATAGCTGCCTCCAAAAAGAGTAACGCAGCGGTGGATATACTGGCGGACAGGAAAGTTCCTCACAAGCTTGACTTTCCATGGGATGAGAAGTTATATGAGGAATTGGAAAGCGAAAACCAAAGGGAGCTGGAGAGCTTTCAGAAGGAAGAGGATGAAGCAGCGGAGAAGGCTGGGGAGATGGAAGTACAGGCAGCAAAAGGCAAGAGAGCTGAATTCTTCGCTCGAATTAGTGACAAGGTGAGGCGCATTTACCGTATTAAGGGAACATCTGTGCCATATGGAGTGCAGTGTATCCAATTACTTGAGGCAATGCTGATTCGTTATATTTAATTATAGGATAAAGTCATCCCATCCTACGAGTCAGTATTTGAAAAGACCGGCGTCTTGGGCATGAAGATTGATCTTATTCTCACCATCATACGTGTGGGTATGTTCTTTTCAGACAGACCGCTTGTTGAGAAGAATGTAGATAGCGCAAAAGCGCTCGTTGACACTGGTGGTGACTGGGACCGTCGCAACCGCTTGAAGGCCTACCAGGGCCTCTATCTCCTCACTGTCCGGTCTTACAACCTCGCCGCTCCACTGCTACTCGACAGCCTCTCGGCGTTCACAAGCTACGAGCTGTGCACATATTCCAATCTAGTCGTTTATTCTGTTCTTGCCGGCTCGGTTGCATTAAAGCGTGTTGATTTCAAAACACGGGTCGTCGATGCTCCCGAGATCAAGGCTATTCTTGGGGATGGAGGAGACAAGCTGGCTGTTCTCACAGGTGCTGTATCTGCAGAGCCAGGTGTAGGGGATAAGGAGATGCAAAATGTAGAACTACATCTAATGCACCCCTAATATGCCTGTTATGCCGAATGGATCTTACCTGAAGAGAATGGATCTTGGCTTTTGACGCTAATGTGTTAATTAGTAAGCAATTATCGCTTGTCATCATAGGGCTAGCCCTCAGACTCACATAAGCGAGCACACACTGAAATTTCTAACTCTCTACACCTTTCTCCCCAGACTAACTACTCACTCGAAAGAGAAGTCTTCATGAGGCGATATAACAGTTGGCCATGATATTCAGTTGATCTGATATCTAGTCCGACTGCTGTATCAAATCATGAAGACGATTTTTCAAGTGGCGTAGCTAGTTTAGAGGACCAGGTGAAGATATTTGCCTCAGAGTCAACCACCTCTCAGACCAACTACACACTCGAAGAAAAAATTTTCGCAAGGCGATATTGCAGTTGGCCATGATATTCAGTTGATCTGATATCTAGCCCAACTCTTATATCAAACTGCGAAGATAATTCTTCAAGTGGAGTGGCTGGTCTAGAGGACCAAATGAAGCTATTTGTCTATAGTTAGTCTCCTCTCAGACCAACTACACACTCCAAGAAGAAATTTTCGCAAGGCGATATTGCAGTCGGCCATGGTATTCAGTTGATCTGATATCTAGCCCAACTGTAATATCAAATCGCGAAGATAATTCTTCAAGTGGAATAGCTGGTCTGATGGAGGGGCACAAGCTTGTATTATGCATTATATCAAAGTTGTGCCAACCTCAAGTCAACTAGCTCGATTCAATGCTATACGGCACGGTTATCACGGGTAGGGAATGGGCATCGTGCATGTACAATGTGCGGGTATCTAGGGAACGACTTGATTGAATTGATTCTAGCTAATGAGTGGGTAGGCGCCTCCTTTATGGAGAGTGATTCGGGGGGCCTTGTGGCCTGTCTGAAGTGCCTAAGGTTAGACATCTGACTCACTATCATAGGTACGTAATGAGTAACTACAAACATGAGTCATCGATGACTCGAACGATGACTATGCTAACTAAACCTTAGGCGCCCGCGCTCATTATTGTCACTGACCTTTTAGCTGCCAGAGCCATCTAGGCTCCAGCGCTCGGGCATATTCCAACACTATCCAGTACGCAAATCCACAATATTGTAATGCTAATACTAACGATTATATATAATAGGGATCATTTACGTTTATATGGACAGAATGTTGTCAACCTGTGATGGGCAACAGCAACAGTGGGAACAGTGGGAGCCATTCGGAGACGCGCGAATGCTTTTACTGCCACAAGGAGGGGCATATTAAAAACGATTTCCGGAAACGCCAGCAGGACCTGGCCAAGAAATCGGCTGAAGAGAAACAGCCAGAGAGGCCGGAAAATAAGGCTAGTATAGCCTTAGGCTTAGAGGATCGTTGGAATGTTTTTGCAGCATACAATACAGGGCCTGCAGATGTCTGGTTCATCGACTCTGGGGCTAGCAACCACATAACGAGTGACCGAAAACTCTTTACAACATATTCAAATGTTACTGGCGAGCACTTGGAGGTGGCCAATGGCCATCGGCTCACAGTACAGGGCAAGGAAGATCTCATAGTTCCACGAGCTATTGGCCTTACACTCACTGGGGTATGGTATGTACCCGGAGTGGTAAGTAATCTGATATCCTTGGGCCAGCTGGAAGATAGGGGAATTGTTATGATAAAACAACCGGATGGTAGCATTACGCTACAACAGAACGGCAAGCCAATTGCCAATGTCGAGCGTACCGGCCGCCTGTACACCCTTGGCCGGACCATCCAGAGCCAGCCAACGGCACTTTACGTGGCTATTGCAGCTAAAGACAACTTACGGGAATTATGGCATCGGCGGTTAGGCCATGCTGGATACAAACAACTTGACGAGACTGCAAAAGCGGCTACCGGCCTAGAGTTAGGCCTGGCTATAGGCTCAAGAGCAGAAAATCAATTTTGTAAGCCATGTGTGTTCGCAAAACAGCACCGGCGGACTCATAATCGTACGATCGAGCGGGCAAGCAAGTGATTTGAGTGGATCCACATAGACTTCTGGGGGCGGTATAGGCACCCAGGACTGCGGTGAGCGCTATATGTTAACCATAACAGATGACGTCTCTCGTAAGGTCTGGACTTTCCCCACAAATATTCGAAGTAATGTGATGAGCATATTTCGCACCTGGCAGATGCGTGCTGAGGCCGAGTGTGACTACAAGACTATGGCAATACGATGCGATGGTGCACCAGAGTTAAAGGACCTCTACAAGTTGATACAGGGACATGGCGGGACTATGGAATTGACAGCACCATACGCACCAGAGCAGAATGGTGTGGCCGAACGTATCAATCGGACTATTATTGAGAAAGCAAATGCTATGTTTTTCAGTACAAATCTACTTTTGAGGCTATGGCCAGAGATTGTCAGGAGTATATTGCGATCAAAAAATTTATGGCGCAATTAACCAGCTCCTTATCCACGAATGATAGCGAAACGGAGGTCACCTAGTGAACTGTTATAGAGCTTCTTGGGCAGCCGGAGCAGTAACTGGTGATGGGCTTAATGCAGCTCCATCCAGAGGATGGTCACAAAGACAATGAGACAGACGCAAATGAGACAGACGATGAAGATGAGGAGATGTAGGATGCGTCTGTGGAGTACAAGGATTGGGATAGGTTCGAAGCTAGTGACAAGGACGCCTCCAAAGAATACGATGATTATGATAGGTCTGAGTCCGAGGTATTGTTGGACAGTACTGGGGACACCAGGGAGGGTTCCACTTGGGGGAGGTGGTGGACGGGCCCACGAAGAAAATAGTGGGCAAGTTACCACCGAGGAAAGTGGGGGGAGTGGCAAGGAGACTTGTAGGTCGGTCGATGAAGAAAATAGTGGTCAGGACGCCAGGAAGGGGGATGGAAAGGGTGGTGGAGAGACTGGTGAGCAGGCCCATAAAGGCAGGTCGCCAGGGAGGACGGCAGGGAAAGCGATGGACCGCCACTCGAGGAGGCCATTATGGAGGACGTCATTATGGAAGACGTCGGTAGGGTGGCTAGCGGTGGATGTTAATGGAGACACCACTACAAAGACCTTTGATGAGAACACGGATGTGATGTTGGAAGTTGTAGCGATGGAGAGTTAGTGAAAGGGTAGTAATTGAGATTTATATTACGGATTTCTACTCAAATACCACGATTTTTGATCTTATTTACCGGGAATTTCAAACCCAATTTTTAATGCAAATCGTAGCACATATGCCCACATATATACCCACATAAGGAATTAAGTCAGGTTTGGTGTTGCTGAAGGGCAATATGATTTGGTTCTCGCCGTATTTTAGAGGGTGAGGAGCTCCAGCTTGTAGCGAACACCTGCCGCTGGGTCCATAAGAAGCCTGCACCTTGCAAGTATATTATTGGTTACAAATTTATATAGAGCCCTTATAAATGCACCACAGATGCCATGAAGAGATTCATAGTCGGTATTACTATCTTGTTGTGGCAGCACTATAGGGTAAAGTGGTGGTGGTAAGGTTGTGGTATTTCAGTAAGGTATTGGTGGTACCCCGGTATATAAGATCAAAAATCGTGGTATTTGAGTAGAAATCCGTTTATATTATTATATACCTAATATAAAACAGAGCCCGACTAACTAGCGGCCTTTATCTTCAAATTGTGTATCCTTGACCATATATGTGATACCCAGTGCCTGTGAACAACACTACAATAGAGTGCCAAAATATTTCATGTGTCTAAGGGAAACGATTGGTAACGACGTGAGAGACACTCAATACTAAGTACGAGACTGGTATATATATGTTAGCATTGCCAGATGTCAATAGGACAAAGGGTAAGAATCCCATACCCAGCCACGCTGACCTCCCCAATGATAGTGGTCAGAGTACTGACGCACAATGGAGTAGAACCGGGAGTATTTTACCGGGTCTCGCAGTTGAAAGTGTCTATAACAGTTAGAATTGCAGAGTATAAGAGTAAGAATGACGTACATGCCAGTCGGCCTGCGCTCAACTCTATATATCTCATGGGGTAGCTGATCGAAGTCGATACCATCAAACTTGTCTTTCTCCATGTCTATGATAATGTGCCATGGTTCAATAGTGGAACTAGGCTGGATATGATCGAAGTGTCGATGAGTGTAATCGGCACCAGGTTCCATGCGGCCGCAACTCAGTAGGAATGTCTCCACATATTCCATGTATTTGTTGCATTCGTAAGGGGTATTGGGGTTTGGACGTATGCGAAGAATAATACGTTTGGGAGTAGGCTCTGTCAGGGTTGCGGGGGTGGCATGGAACGAGGAGGTGGAAGTATTGATGGGAGAGATAGAGGGGGTATCTGCATGTGGAGTCGCTGAAGTGTTGACAGATAGTATGGAGTCCATGATATAGATGTGGTTGATAGAGTAAAGAGACGAAGTTGCAATAAAGTTTACATGCGGCTCTAGATCACATGAATATAAAGAGAGTGTAGGACATTTGCGGATGATTAAAAGAAAAAATCAAAGGATAACCAAGGCGATTGCAGATAAAAAGAAAGGAAGGCATGGTGTGGAGGCAACACGTGATGGAGGGGCATGAAAGCGGGGTTACGAGAAGTTGATGGCGGGATAATGAAACAAGACCGAGACATCAACACGACAGACACCAGCAATATCTTATAGCAATGTGTTCTCAACGAATGGTACGATATGCCGAATGCCATCATATCAAGTTCCGAGACTTCAACCGATGTCAAGAGGCATTTAACCGAGAAAGACTGGCGGTTTGTGTACCAGCCAGCAACCGACTAATCGACTTGCCGATGGACCTGGACGTACAGGACATGTTCCTGGAAGGACTATGTCCAGCGTGTAAGGGCGAGACACCGCCGAGTTCAGCAGGGTCGCAATAGGATAACGCAAATAGTATGTAAAACTAGATATGACGGCTGAATAGCAGTAGCTAAAAAATGCAGGGATACGACATGGTATGGAGAGAATCAACATGGAGGAACATGGAGAAACTGCAGCATTGCATGGTAATGACATGGTTAAACTGTTAGAAATACTGGATTTAGTTGATCCAGGGGGGTTGGCGATCCAGGGGGGTTGGCGATCCAGGGGGTATGGAACGCAGCATTCTAGCTGCATTCGGAGCATTTTCTACAGCCAACTTATTAATTGATATTACTGTTGCTTCATTGCTTACTATCTATTAGTTGGTCTACACGTTACTTGGATTCTGCTTTCGTATCTGCTATTTGCAGCTACTACTACTGGAGAATTCATACAGTTACTCTATACCCATTCGTGCACAAACCACAATGTGGTTCGTACTGGGGCACACAGACGAACACATCGACCACTGACCTTAAAGTCTAATGATGATGGTGATGATAACGACGCGACGCAACGCGATGTGTTTCACTTTCTATATACCCTTACCTCCCCCCATTCCAGTTGATACCCTACCTACCTACCCACCATTATTTCACACCCCTCCTGGCCCGAAAAATTATTTATTGTTTATATTTTATTTTCTCTTTCCCTTTTCTCTTTCTCTTTCCCTTTTCTCTTTCTCTTTCCCTTCTCTCCTCTTCTCCCCCCTCCCTCCTCTTCATCTTCAGATTTTCACTTCCATCGACCTATACTATATGAACTGACTGAACCCATATAAACCTATACTGTATCGATCCTATATGGACAAGGTAAAACAAAAAGTGTCGGTAGTTGGCCAAGAAACTTGGTAGAAGAATCATCCATCTATAGAGCATCTTACACTGTATGTATATAATATAATATAATATAGTATAGTATACCTTCAAGCGAGAACCAATCATCTTTCTTATTATTGTTCTTTTTTCTAAAGATTTATTTGTGAAGCATCTTACATGATTGTTAGCTGTGCTGACATGAACTAAAACAGGGTCTGGAGCATAAACTAGAAGGTATGAGGCCTATACTTGTTGTTTTGGTACCGGTATCGTAGGGAGCCTGTGTGGGCGGGAATGCAAAGTGGCGCTGATCTCGTGGGTGGCGCGGATCCCGTGTTTTACTGGTAGAGAGGGAATGAGACGCCAAGTAGAGGGAGTGAGAGTGGGAGTCTAGGAGTTGAGAGATAAAAACAGGAACAGAGACAGCAGAAGCCACATGGGAAAAGGTCTGTATCCTCAAGCAAGCAATACCAGGCTTACACCACCCGAACCCTCCTCGCAGAACTATCCGCTCCAATCAACTCCAACTCCCCTACTGCACACCACGCCGCCTTCATGGCCTTGCTACCGGTGGCACACTCGACCTACAATGCCCAAATACCTCCTGCAATCTCCGTTTTCACAAACCCACTGCTTCTTCGGAAACCCACCCTCCCTCCCCCCCCCCTTCTTGCCACCTCCTTACTCTCCACAGCTTCAAATACACCCTTGCATCACAAATTCACGAGGTCCCGGAGAGAGACATTTACCTGCTATCCTACTTCAGCATAACAAGTGTCCTCCATATGGCGAAGCAATTCTTCGCCATATGGAGTTGGGTGTAATCGATATATCGAGTATACGCAGACATATAAGATGCTCATGCATCTTGGTGTGGTATGTAGCCACACCAAGAAACATGAGTAATGTTTCTGCAGCCAACGGCCAGTATACTGACCGTTGGCAGCAGCTGCTCACAGTCAGGAGCAATGCTTCGCCATATGAAGCATCGTATGCAATATATCGACCATCTAACCCGAGGGATGCAGATATTGTCCCAAAATTAACAAAAGAAATAGATTTATTTTCTCCCTCTCCCCTTATCGCTTATTGAGATCATTGGAGCCCACCCGAAAGTCAAAATACTAATGAGTACTATTATTTCATCGTTTTGATTGGTACGAAAAGACCTGCATAAAACCCACATCCTAAGAGATTCTTCATATATCAACCGCCCCAGTGTGATTCTTCGTGGCCAATTCGCCAAATCCCATTTTTATTCCTTCTACCCTCCCCTCCCACAAACCCTCCACCCCTTATATACCTTGTCATCCTACACAGCTCCATCGTAAAATTCCATAACTACCACTCGTATTCTCCGCAATAGCCATAGCCACCTTACTATAACGGTTTCTTAACTCGACTTTAACGAGATCGAGATGTAGCAGGTTCCCGTGATCACGTACGAAGCACGAGATGAGGAGTTCGTCGCGGGTTTGTTTGCTGCTTTCGTTGATTGCCTGATGGAGGAAGAGCGAATCGCGCAAGGGGCGATTATTATACTGTTGAGAATGTGTGCGAGGGTTTCCCACTAGGATTGGAAGTAATTGTAGTTGCTGATGGTAGTCAAGAGGACTGTGGCGAGCGGGTGTCAGCCGACGCGGATAAGGACGAGGACGAGGACGAGGAGAATGAGGAGAAGGAGGAGGTGGTGGAGGAAGTGGTGGCGGTGGTGGAGGAGGAGGAGGA
>JAJDMY020000523.1:0-26305 GCA_022345705.2 Sabuloglossum arenarium | reverse complement strand
CCATGGTCAGTTTGCCCCGAAACAGTGGGTCAGCTTGCGCCGAAATGGTGTGGTCTCATTCATCATAATCTCCAAGTTCAGCCGATAGCCCCTTACACCAGCGTTATATAGTGCCCTGCGCAAGGCCAGCTCCGGTTTTGTGTCCTTAGCTCTGTTAGCGCTCATCACCTTTGAGACCGCAGCGTGTTTTGGTATAGGTGAACGTTTGTCACGAATATAGTTCACACTATCTGATTCTCCGGTCTTCTTCTTATCGGTCATTTCAGAGGAACGCTTAGACCCGCAAATTGTTATTCTTCTTCCGCGAGCAGGATATTGAAATCATGTGCTAAGGTATAGGTCAAAAGATCAAGTTCATCGGCGACATAATGCACTAATTTCACATTAGCCCAACTGGCTGGCCGTGTCGGGCGATTACCGATCGTGTAGTTTCTAACGATGATCTTATCGGCATCTTCATCGACATCTTCGCCGAATTCATGCGCCACTAGGAAGGCCTTTATAGGTTCGTACTCATTATCCGCGTATTCATTCTTCACCCAATCCACATATTTCATAAGCTGGTTAAGGTCTTCCCTGGTCGCTCTCGCTGCCTTGATTTCGACCACAAGATAACGCTCGATCGTTGGCCGGTGTTCCGGAATATAAGCGTATCCGAAAATATCTATCCGGTCCATGTATGCGACCGGTTTGAAAGGAGAAGCGCCGACCTGGTGTGATAGATGGACCCACGTTCCAAAGATGCCAACAGCGTTGGCTTGCCGCTGATTGATATGGTATAAGATAGCACACTCTACCAGCATCTCGTGCCGCAATGAACTATTCGCATTGACATAGCCCACGAGCAGGCCTTCCAGTTCGATGTCATAGTCCGCATCAAGCAACGCAGCTATCTCTGCGTGGCTCGCGGCATGGTTGTCCTCGAATATGTTGTCCTCGTCCGGTGCGTTCAATGCATTAAGCGATCGTTTTAGAATGATGTTCTTGAGGGCTTGGTTCTCTTCATCATCGACCTTGATAAAGGATACTTGTTGTATCAGCCTTAGCATCTTGAATTTCTCTGGTGCTGAACTCAACACATCATCCATATCTACCCCCTCTTGAAAAAAATGAGAGGCAGGCTGAAAGAAACATACCAACCGGTTAGCTGGCGATCGCTCAGGACCTGTATCCATCAACAGTTGCTCCGCGATGTCATCATATTCAAAATGATCAGGCATAAAGCTCCCCGGAAAATTCTGCGCGATGACACGTTCATTGATGGATACCATTTCTCCAATACCGTATATCTTCCGTTTTCTAAAGAAATATATATTATCCCCGGCCTTCATGGTCATATAATCCGCGATTGTACTTTCCATCGCGGATGCCCAACTTCCATTATCGGGATTCTTCATGTTCGTAGAATAGATGCCATTGCTCATCTGTTCATTGAGGTCCGCATGTTCATCAAGTAAAAATATATAACCTGCCATCTTGTTCTTTTAACGATGATAGATGATCTTTTTAAGATCACTGGTTTGGTAGATATCGACCTCTGCTTTTTTTTCGTCGTAGTAGAACACCTGAGAGGGCGTCTTTCCGATAAAGTAATAATGATCGGTGGTATTGATCGTATCCTTACTCGTAACAACCGATATTTTATCCCTGACCTTGGGGTCCTCTACGATTAGTAATTTCCTTGCCCCGGCGAATATCGAACAGAACACAAGCAGCAACCCCAATTGAATCATTAAGATCCTGCGGTATACTTGCTTTTCATTGGCATGTTCGGCGTAAAGGCCTTTGATATAGTTGGGCATTTTTCTAATGACGATGATCGCGAGAATGATATCAATGATCAAAAAGCCTCCACTTAGAGGTATTCTACCATTGAAGATCTGATATATAGTTGATAGTATAAAGCTGCCACCGATTAACATTCCCCAATTTCTGACCACCCATGGTCTGTAATTAGTATGCTTCGGGTCTTTTTGTGTTTCTAGAATATGGCTGTCAATCCCTGGAGATTTACGAATGACCACGCTTAAGGGCAAAGCGATCATCGCGAAACTCACCGCATCACGAATGACCATTGGTAACATCTCAGAGATGTTCATGAACTGGAAAACATCAAATTGGAAATACGAGTAGTATACCCCCAGGTCAATTATACCGAATATGAACGCACAGATAGTTAAAACGGGTAGATAATTTAAAAACTCTGGAAGGTCTTTTTCTGGTTCGTCCATTAAATGATAAGATTGTTCCACGCAAGTTAAAAAACTTTTATCACTCTGATTTAAGTATTTTACTATTACCTAACGGCCTTGCTAAACCATATGCAGTGCCTGATAAAATGAAGCTAAAGGCTAGGGAGGTCAGCATGTGAGCAAGGCTTTTTATATGATTGTTTAATAGACTCTCAGACCATCGCCACTCGCGTATCGAATGATACTAGACCCGCTGATAATTCCTCCATCTTTCATGCAGCTTTTCAACATTAGGTGATGCGCCGTCGACACGCGTCAGCAACCGTTCGCCGTTAAGTTTCAAATAAACGGTATCTTTCAGACCCGTGCGGACGAAGATTTTTAACGTGACCGGCTCTATGAGTATCATATTATTATCAAATAGATCATGGATATCCTTTTATGACAACGTGGAGTGGATATTCTGGCATACTTGACCATGATCTTCCGTGCTCATTTGAGCAACGGGTTGTGTTAATGAATATTAAATTAAAGTATCTAATTCAGGCGGATAGCATGATCAAAGTGTATCGGAACGCCCTGAACTCTTCTCCGGAACACATTGATCAACGAGTCCGGAATTTCCAGACTGCCCGTTTACAAGCTGAGCTGTATAAAAATAACTGAGGTAGCGTTATATAAACCATAAACATTTTTCATCAATACATTTTCTAATAATAAACCACAATATAACTATAAGCTAATATAATATTCTCTTTAGTTACATCAATAATTCACCCTTTGTAATATTAAAAGTCAACTTTATCCAGGCATTTTATTTTGACAACTGTTAGGGATAACTGCATATCTTAAGTTTCGCTTGGATTTGGATAATGAAACCGGCTTAAGGGGTATCAGTTTATGGTTAAGCCCCCGCGTAAAGCATACAATTTGATCTGTAACAGATTCAATAATCGTTTAACTGGATTCTCAAAGAATAGGAATATTATTTAAGATACATTGAGTGCCGCCTATCTTTATAAAAGAGATTTAACTGTTTGCAAATGCCAGTAAGCGCCCAGTCCATTTCAGGGCGCTTTTTATGATTAAAATAGAGCTATTTTTAATTTGAATTGCGGTCATTGAGTTGACTTAATTAAAAATTTCCATGCTTAAGCGATATATGTCCATGGTAATTTATTTTTAATATTTATTTATTACAAAGACGATTATATTTATCTTTAGATTTCTGACTGAAAGGATGTTTTGTCAATAAAATATTTTTCAAGTCAGTTAAATTTTTATTGAAATCTATTCCTTTTCAAATGTCACTTCGCTTTTTATTATTTTTTATTTTCTGTTTTGGGCTATCAACAATTTCTTTTGCCCAAAATCAGAAAATAAACGATAACATTAATCATTTCTATTTCAAGAACGATACCGTCTTAATTACAAAGGCATTAAAAAAAAACACTCCCGGGTATTCGTCGGTTAAACTAGTGGCGGTTGCTTACAAATTTCACAAAAGGCAGGAAGTATACCTCGAAACAATAGGTACTGTGCCTGCGGAAGGAGATTTGAAATGGTTCACACAGGATTCTGTTTTAACTTTTAAAGATCGTGAAAATGGCAAAATCATTGCAAAGATAGCAATCAAAACGGCTGAAAAATATTGGGGAAGCAATACGGCGGAATTACCGCAAGACGGAGATTTCCCTGACTTTTTCAAAAGCAGCAATTGTAAATTTTTACCAACTTTTTCGTTTGTAGCGACAAATGTCATCCAAAAACATTTTGAATCCGGATTTCTTCCAAGGCACCAGGATAAGATAAACTCATTTATAAGCACCTTCCGCGAATTGAAGGTCGATGTCTATAACCTGGAAAGCCAGGTTGCTATTAAAATTTCGGAGCCCTTCGAGTCCAGTTCAAACGAGCTCACTTACCGGATTTACATTGTTGTTCGGGACAAGCCAAGATTATCATCGAAATGGATGGTAGGGAAGGATGTTAATCCTGCCACACTGAAGGCAGGTAATGAGCTCGCAGATAAAATCATAGATGAGATAAACAGCCAGATTAAAAAATAATGGATTTACTCAGAGCACGGCAAATTATTACCTGGATATTCCTAATTAGCTTAGGCATACAATTAATATCGGGCATCGCTGTGCGGATTGCTTCTGCCATATCTAACAATGACCTCATCAGCCTTTTCGGAAAACTACTGGGAATATACAGCGTTCATATTTCAATTATAATCGCAAACACATTCCCGCATAATTCGACAACTGCTCAACGTAATGCAAGCGTCAGTTCGCCCGTTTTTAAAACGGCAATATTTTTCTCAGTTGTTTGGAATTTATTATTAATCTGGCGATCCGTATATTTTTTAACAGCAGCGTTCAATACGAATTTATCAGAGAACATTGATGACTATACCGGGTATCTTACAACTGTTCCGTTATATAGTTCATTTCTTGTCACTGGTATTATCAGTTATTTTTTCCATGTTAGCAAAACCAGTCGAAAATAGTTATGAGAGTAAAAATACTGGCAATAGCTATCATTTTATGTTTCGGAACCAATGAACTTATTGCTCAAAAAGTGCATCAGTCCGGGTTGAATTACAATGATCAAAGATACAACAGCTTACCTCATCTTGCATCGGGCGTTAAGGCAAGATCTATCTATCCGGTTTTATCATTAAAAAAATATGCACCATTTGCCGCCGATCAGGGAAATTGTGAGTCTTGTGTGGCATGGGCATGCTGCTATTCCGCGCTTTCAATCACACTGGCTGAAAAAGCAAAACTTACCGACAAAACAATCATTACGAGACAGGCCTATTCACCAATGTTTATCTATTCGCAGCTAACGAACAGTTGCGATGAAGGCACGGAAATCGGAGAAGTGTTGAGGGTACTAAAGAATCAGGGCGATTGCACTATTTCTAAATTTGATTCGTCGGCTTTCAATGGATTTGATGAAGCGACAAAGTCCGTGTTTAAATCTCTTAAAGCTAAAGCAGAAAAAAACCTAATTAAGGACTATGTTGCAATCTTCGAACTCCACGAAGTTGATTCAATAAAAATCGCGGAAACGAAGATGTCTATTGCTGACGGAAAGCCCGTTATAATCGGGATGGATGTCGACGATTCGTTCAAGCAAATAACAAAACTGAATGCCATCTGGCACCCTAACCACTCAAAATATGTTCAGACGACCGGCCACGCCCTGTGTGTTGTCGGTTACAACGATATTAAAAAAGAGTTTGAATTAATGAACAGCTGGGGCCGTGATTGGGGAGACGAAGGTTATTGTTTTATCAAATATGCCGATTTTGCTAAAGTCGTGAAATATGGTTTTCAGATTTTGCCGACTACAGACAACCTGCAAAAAAAAACTATCGATATCGACGCAAAATTTAGCCTCTATAAACTTGGTTACGAAGCGCAGTCCAATACTGAAAAAAATGAACTATTGCAGCCGGTATATAAAAGTGGTGAATACTGGATAACCGAAGGCGTTCACAAGGATGATTTTTTTAAATTCAGTTTAGAAAAAGGCGCTGATAACTGGTATGTCTATGCATTTAGTATCGATCCTCAAGGTATTGCCCATCAACTCTATCCATTTATTAATGCAGACAGCGATAAAACAATAGCGGATAATATCCTACCAGTGGTAGGCAACCACAAAAACATTGAAATCCCCGGCAACGGAGCTGCCATAAATACTGATATACAAGGAATTGACAAATTATGTATATTGTATAGCTACTACCCTATTAGCCATTTTGATTCCGTGCTTACAAAAATCCAAAGTGGCCGGAAAAACCAAATTATCGAGAATCTTAAAGATATATTTGGTTCGAGAGTTGTACAGGTTGGCAACCTCCGGTATCAAAACAATTCCCTGTCAGTTGAAGGTCAGACACAGGTTGGGGACATCGTGCCAATCTTTCTCAATTTAGATGTTCAGTAAATATTGTAAAGTTCAATGGCTTTGAAAATTAAACCCCTGTATTTTGTAGTTTTCAGCATTATATTTTTTTCAAATATAAAGTCAGTTCATGCACAATCCGAAATTAATTGGATCAATCAAGCCATAGCTAAAGTTAATAACGGAGACTATGACGGAGCAATTGAAGATTGCTTAACTGCTTTATTATTAAACCCTAGGAGCTCGGAAGCTTATAATACTAGGGGTTCTGCCAAATATCATCAGGAGAAGTATAATGACGCAATCTTGGACTATGACAAAGCGATCTCAATAAATCCAAATAATGCATTTTACTACACTAACAGAGGAAGTGCAAAAATGGTTTTACGTAACTTCAATGCCGCCATTTTAGATTACTCAAAAGCGCTGACTATAGACCCTTCTTCTGGTACTGCCTATGAATACCGCGGTTACTGTTATTATAAACTTGGTATTACAAGAGGCAATTTCTCCCAGGCCGTGCTTGATTTTGACGCCGCATCGAAATTAACTGGCCCCAATTACAAGACCAGTTATACTTACAGGAAAGATGCATTAGACGCTTTAGATCAAATGGATGGAAAAAAAATCGCATCTCCTTCAGACTCTTCCGCCGCAAAATATGTTGAAAATGCGCGAAAAAAGCTCCTGGAAAAAGATTACGAAGGCACGCTATCAGATGCGACTGCCGCTGCTATGCTAGATACAAAAAACGCCGTTGCCTATTACTATGCGGGCAAAGCAAAATTGGGATTTAAAGATTTCGATGGCGCTGTAGCCAAATTTGACAAAGCCATCGCCCTTGCCGGTGCAACTTCAGATTTCTTAGCCAGCAGGGCCGAAGCTAGAATAGAGCTGCGTCAATTTGCTTCCGCAAATACAGATTTAGATCTTTTAATATCACGGTCTAATTCAGATACCTCGGCTTTACTATTGCGATCTCGCTCAAGAATGGGGCTGGGAAACTATGCTGGTGCTATCGAAGATATAAACCGGGCTACAACTCTTGGTGCAAACTCGTGGTCAGTTCATAACGAGATGGGGCAGGCAAAATTCGGACTTGGGCTTTATTCGGAAGCGATAAAACAATATTCCCTTGCTATCGAAAAAAAACCAAACGAGTACGAACTTTATAATTCGAGAGGGTTTGCTTTTTTGAAACTGGGTGGTTCGAGGGGTAATTTCCAAAATGCTATTGATGATTATGATACGGCCATGAAACTTTCGCCTGCGAATTATACCCCTGTATATGAATATCGCAACACGGCCGTTCACGCGTTGGAAGGACTCGTAAAGCCCAAAAATGACACAAAATCCCCTGCCTTTGTTGTAATGACCTGGATAAAACCAGGCTTAGGAGAATTGTCTGACAATGTGTATACGGCAAAATCAGGCACCCTGCCAATTTGGATAAGGGTTAACAGTTCGGAAGCCATCGATGTCTCAGAATTAAAATTGAATATGAATGGGAAAGATCTAAGTGGAAGCAAAGGTGCAACTGCCGTGATAAAAGAACTACCGAGATATAAAAGAAATGGAGAGGCCAACGTTTATCAATACGAATATCGCGTAGACGTGATATTACCCACAGGCCGAAGTGATTTTAGTTTATCTTACCATAATGAAAAAACGGAAACGCTGAATGTTGATTATACGCCAAGCGGGCTTAAACTCACTATATTGTCGATTGGAACGAAAAATTCAGATTTGAGGTTTCCGGAAAAAGATGCTGACGATTTTGCTGAGTTGTTCAAAAAACAAAGTGGAAAAGGTAAGATTTACGGAAATTTAACAGTTCAGCGCATCATTGGCGACGATGCCAAAGCTGGAAAAGTTGCAGAATCAATATCCGACATTTCACATCAGGAACTTACCAGCAATGATGTGCTTATCTTATTTATATCATCGCATGGTTTTCTAACCCCGGATAACAAGCTTAAAATAACAGGAACCGATTTCAACCAGGCAATGACCACTCAAACCTGCATAGATTTTAAAGATGACGTGCTTGCCAAACTAGCAGACGTTCCCTGTAAAAAATTTATTTTTTTAGATGTATGCCACAGCGGGGCAGCCATCGGTTCCCGTACTGTCTCATCTTTAAATTTAAATAAGGCGATCGAAGAACTGAAAACGGCCTCCAACGATTTCACCATCATTACGTCGAGTACGCAAGACGAAAGCAGTTGGGAGGATGCTGCCTGGGACAATGGAGCCTTTACCAAATGCTTGAAAGACGCATTAAAATCTGGCAAAGCCGACGCCGACAACGATCATATTATCACAGTAAATGAATTGTATAATTATTTAACGAATAGCCTGCCGACATTGGTGATGCAGTTAAAAAACCAGCGGCAACACCCTAGGATTTACAACCCAACTGGCAATGTCTCCTTATTTGTTTATTAAAAACACACTTGACCACTATCGAACCTTCGTTTCGGCTTAACATCCCTGTCTTCAGGCCCGATACCATAAATTTTAAAAAAGAAGCGGGCGCATCTGTGGTTTTATTTTTTAACGTTTGACAGGAAACAAAATCAATAATCAGTTAGGATTCGCGGGATGGTCAGACTATTTTTTGCAAACACCGCATGTTAAACCCTGCTTCGTGCATCGCTTACAGTATTTGCAATTTTTGCATGCCCTGCAGGGATTCTCGCCTTTACAGGTAGCGAAGTTTTTCTTTGAAACCATGGGCCCCGGATCAAAGCCCGTTATGCTCATGAGCGTTCCAGCGGCCAGTAATAAAATGACAAGATGTCTTTTCATGATCGTTCAGGTTAATGATATAAATTTAAGCAATCTACCGGCAAATCAAAACCGGTCACGTGCTGTGGCCTCTTCATTTTTTATAAATGGCTCTTTTATCAGAAATAAAAGCATAAAGGCCAACTATTAAAAATCATGCAGGACCGTACCGGTAATGCGCTGCCGGTTTAAGGGAACAAGCAATGAACCGCCGCTACGAAATTTTCTGACAAGTCCATCGCCCATGGATTTATCCCTGCCGGATAGCATCCTTTTGCTTAAGCCGGATCAAAAAGACGTACCCGATTGTTAAGCCCTATAGGTTATGAGCTGCCAGCGCTATAGACCGTATTTCGTCCTTTAATTGGGGATCTCATTGACCAGCTCATAAATTCAATCGTACAACCTGGTTAAACCAACCCCTCCGCGCGCTGCCGCGGTTTATCAGCGGCAGCACAGTATTGCTAAATTAATTAGTAAAAAATCAAATAAAGATTTCCACCTGTCATTTGCTTTCATACATTTGCCACATGAGAAAACAAGTATTATCAGTAGCATTGATAGTCCTATCGGTGGCTTTAGTTTCATGGGGCAATAAAGGCCATAGAGCCGTTGCGACAATAGCGCAAAAGCATTTGACTTCTAATACAGCTTACGTCGTTTCAGCATATTTAAAAGGAGAAAGTATGGCTGAGGTAAGTACCTGGGCAGACGAACATCGCAACCCAACAACAGGTAAATGGCATTTTTTAAACCTGACTTTAGGTTTGAACCATCAACAGTTTGTAGACTTCGTCAACCAACAAAGCAATGATAATGTTTATGGTGCCATCCTTAAAGAGGAAGCAATATTAAAAGATCAGGCTTCAACACCTGATCAACGTAACAGCGCCCTTAAATACCTGATACACTTAGTGGGCGATGCTCACCAGCCTATGCACATCAGCCAGGCCGAAGATAAAGGCGGTAACACGATACAGGTACGCTTCGATAATGCAGGAACTAATCTGCACAGCCTTTGGGACAGTAAGCTGATCGATCACGAGGGATTGAGTGAGGAGCAAATTGCAAAACAATATGACTGGGCCAACGATGCCCAGATAAAGAAGTGGCAGGCTGCCAGCCCCATCGAATGGCTTTGGGAAAGTTACCAGATCAGCAGCGAATTATATGCAGACATTAAACCGGGCCAGCAAATTGATGAGGCTTATTATAAGAAATACATTCAGACTATCCACCTCCGCATAGATCAGGCCGGTATCAGGCTGGCCGGCGAGTTGAACAGGCTTTTGAATAACGCAACTATTCCAAAGTTAACAAACGCTAATGTTCCTTCTAATAAAGATAGCAATTACGCGCACCTGGATGTACCTGGTAAGATCGAAAATATGCCGCTGTTGATACCCTTAACTGAAGTTGGGAAACATAAAAACGAACTTGTTAGGACAACAGGCAAGGTGTATAGCTATAAGGATATCAAAAGCATGGTACTGGTTAACCTGGGGGCTGCTTATCCAAATCAATTGCTGACGGTGGTATTAAAAGGTGACGCCAAACAATTAGCTGGTCAGCTATCGGGGAAAACGATAACCGTACAGGGAAAGATTATAGATTACCAGGGCAAGCCGGAGATAGTAGCTACTGATACTAAAGCGATCTCCATTGAAAAGTAAGCAATCTTAAATATAAACAACAGAGGCCAGGCTGATCAGCCCGGCCTCTGTTGTTTATATTTTGAACCCTTTAAAATTACAGAGCCCTGGCGCGGCGCACCTCAAAATCCGACAGCTGCGGCGGTAACCGTTTGCGTACCCGCCACTACCCATTTTTTTGCCTCACCGTTTTTGATTCTTCCCCTCACCTGCCCCAATGTTATCGCCGCGTCCCGGATATCGTTGCACTCCAGGCCACGCCTGTTTGCATTCTTTAGTCGCAGTAAATCCACTTGAATTTGTCACGCGTTGCCATACCTATTTGGTTGCGGAAACACCCAAAGTATTTGTTTTTGGGGTCATTAATATAATAAATGAATGGAAACAAGTATCTTTATTGCCACGCCTAACTTTTTCATGAGCATAAATGAACATCATTTTCTGAAGAGAAAACATCGTTTAAATGGACGGAATACTCATATTATTCTTGCTCGCCAGCCGGTGGGAAAGGTTGTTATTTTCGTTCACGGGTTTGGAGGTGGTCCGGACGGAACCTGGAACGACTTCCATACTGAATTAGTCAAAGATGACACTTTCAAGGGTGTCGATTTCATTTTTTATAACTATGACAGTCTTTGGACACAGGCAACCTATAGTGCGGTTGAGCTAAGTAATTTTGTGACAGAATTAACCAATGATGCGAATTATTTTTTTAAACCTTTAGAAGACGGAAAAGAACGAGTAGGTCGCCGAAATGCAGATTTCACCTATCATAAAATTGTTTTTGCCGCCCATTCTTTAGGAGCAGTCATTACAAGAAGAGCGCTGTTAAATGCAAACTCATTGGGTTCAAAGTGGATCGAGATTTCGATTATGGTTTTATTTGCACCGGCCCATATGGGCACCCGGGTATTAGGACCTATTCAATCCTTATTTTTTCCTTTACCTTTAGGAGTATTGGTGGCAATAGCGCGATTCAGAATTGCCACCCTTGACGATGTGGATTTAACTTCGCCACATTGTTCGTTACACAAATTGACAGAAGATACCAGGACCTTGCAATCCAATGGCGGAGATTTTACAATTGCGAAAACCGTGTTATGGGCACAAAAAGATACCATCGTTAATAATCAAACCTTCTTAAAGGATCCCGATGGCAAACCAATACGTAATCACAATCACAAGTCAGTTTGCAAGCCCGATCAAAAGTATAGAGCGCCAATTGATCAAATAAAATTAAACTTAAGCTGATTATGCAAAACTTTCAAGAGAACCTGCAGGACCTGCTTGACAATTACTACAGAAACGGCAAATGCGCGATCGGTTTAAATATTATTAGCGATTTGAAAAAGAACACCTCGAAAGATTTCTCTTTCTTAGAAAATACGAAAAAGCGCTGGGATCTTCCAGGTGGTGGTTCTGTCGCTTCTGAAGCGGCTGTGCAGGCAGTCATAGATTTTTTTAGTCTTTTAGAACTTGCTGTTAATTTCGGATATATTGACGAAGATTTACCCAAAGACATCGTTAGTCTCATAGAGGAAACTATGGATTATTATAGTTTTAGATCCTATGTGATCAACCATTATAAAACTATTTTACCGTCCAATCTTCTATTTAGATTAGAAAACCGGAGTTCCGGTACCGATATTCTCCCCCCTGCAGCTCAAGTGGTTTTTATCAAATTATTGGATATTGATTTAACGTGGAAAGAAGATATTTTTCTCAATACATTTTTAAAATATGATCGCGAGAAAAGGCTTCTAAGATTAGGAGAAATTTTAAAATCCCCGGAGCTGCTGGACAAATATTTGAATGGACCGATTAATAACCGTTATCAGGAAACAATCCAGGCTGTTTTATACGGGTACTTTAATTTTCTTCATATTTTAGAAGACTTTGAAAATATGGTAGCGGAGTGCGAAGAGTTTCCGCAGGCAGAGAGCTTGATAGCCAGTTATTTCTCCAGATTATTCGATTACGCAGACCTGGATAGAACTGCCTCTTTTACCAAAGATATTTTTTACGCCAACCTGCCCGCCTTGGAGCATATCGAACACTTATCCTATCTAAGCGACCTGACTCCAGGGGACGCTATCGAAATGTTTGACCAACGAGTTCAAAAGATCCAGCGGGTGTTTGTAAATTCGCCTGTTTTAGTTAGCTAAATGTACTTTCAGGTATTTAACATCTCTCTCGTATTATGTATGCTTCTCATCAGGCCGCTATCGCTAGGCAAATCCCATAGAATAAGTTGTTACGGAAATAATTTCAATCTAGAAATGCTACTTCGAAAAAAAGAAGCCTCTCAATAATAGAAGCCTTAAGCCCTGGCAAATTGAAGCGGTGTTAGGGCAGCAAGTGACCGGGTGGATCAAACACCGGTTCAACGCGAGATCTGCTGACCTTTATCTTGGATAGTCAGAGATCGCACACATATTGCTCCGGTTTACATGCTTCTTAATTTGAAGCCCCGCAGGCCAACTTGCTTGCAGTAGCGGAGGTTGCTTCCGGAAGCCATGGCGGTGACTCAAACCACAGGTTATAATCTTTCACCCTCATAGGCTAATGTTAAAAATAGAGGTCATTTATTTTCTCGACGCTTGCTTTCGGCGAAAGGATTTACAGAGTGGAAAAAAGGATAATCACACTTAACATTTTAGAAATTTATAATGAAAAGTGTTCCGAAATTAAGTATTGGCAGCCTTAAAATATCGTAATAAATTACTCCCGAATGTCCAAGCATAGTAGTATAATCTACTTTTGAGCTAATTCTGAGCGGTAATACAAAAAGAGAATATTATATAATTCCATTTCTATTCGTCTTTGATTTTTTGAAAATGTTCTATTTAAAAACATGTGAATAAAACTCCCAACTAAATTCGAGATTGGTAGCTCCAGCATTTTTTCGCTCTGTTTTCGGGAAATTTCTGAAATTACTGAAGATAATGCACTAATTGATAATTCAGCACAATTCGCCAATTTCAAGAGATCATCATTGCCAGCAAAATGATTCGAAATAACTGCTGCTATTTTAAAACGTTCTGTTTTAAATCGTTCAGCAAGTTCCATTTTCTCATTTTTATTTAATTCAAATTCTCGGCTAAATTGTGAAGCAAATGATTCGATAAGCGTTTTTTTTTCGGAAAGGTCAAATCCAAAACTACTCAATAGTAAGTCAATATATTTTGCACAGCATAACCACAAGTCAGTAAAATTGAAAGTTATTTTCAATGTATTTTTAACAAACTCGCTATTATGATAAAAATACTCTTCTGCAAACTGAATGCTGTTAAAGCCATAACGTTCTAATTCGCGTGAATAGGTTTCAATGGATATTTTTATGATCTGTTTTCTATTATTATAGGCATGAAGAAAACTTTTAAAATTCAGCATAACCAGGTTTGCTACTTCAATACTTACCGCTTCAAATCTGACCCGTATATGCGGATCAGGATCAGCATAGCGAATAAAAAACCACTTACTGATTATTTTCTCCGCAATTAAATACTCCACGAGCGGTGCAATCAGATTGCATATAATATCATTTACCAAGCTCCATCCACAATATATTTTATAATAGATCCATTCATCACCTGGAAAAAATGTCCTTTTTACGCTATCAGCATTAATTTTACTTATGCTATTATTGACTTTGTGTTTTGATGATTCGTTTTTTTTATCTCTATAAAAAGAAAAAATAAACTCATTGGCATAATGAGATTCAAATTTATCTATCACTGGGGAGTTGAATTTAAAAAAAAGATATTCTTCCATTACAATAGAATTCCGACTTTTAATCATGGAAAGAAATACCTGAGTTGATAGTTGATCACCAAAATCGACAAATAGTTCATGATCACTTTCTATTATAACAATATGTCCGGGAATACCATAAAGCCGTCTCCATTTTGTAAGTTCATTCACTTTAATTGATTCTTTACTGTCCAAAATGTGCTGATAATTTTCTTTTTTAAAATTCCATTTTGCACGGCTTATTATATGGCCTCGATAAGTAACTCGTGGTAAATATTCGAATAACGACTCAATGGCTCCCCAACTAAACCCAATACCTCTACTTGAGTAATTGTATTGAAGATCTCCTAAAAATTGGTATACTGGCTGAGTAACACCATAGTTGTAATTATGGGCGGTGGATAATCTAGGAATAACATTTTTTCCGCTTTTTTTCGATTTAAGCTGTATTTTGTTGTCTTTTATCGAGATTACTAAATCGCGTAAAAGGACTTGTTTATTTAGCGGCAGATTAGATCTGGTTAGGACAGGAATTTCTAATTCCCTTAAATTTGGTCTTGATAATACGTTGCCCGATCGGTCTTCTGAAAGATGATTAATTTCTGCGTACACTATATCGTCTTGTTTTAATTCATCCTCTTTTTTGACAATTTCTTTAGCGAATGAGTGAATCTCATTATCGGAATGGCAAAACCGGCCAATAAGGTTTATAGCACTTGGGTTTCCTGCATTAGTAATGTTTAGGACAATTCCTGCTTCAGACTCTAAAATACGCGCCATACAAGAAAATGTATCCGGTAAATCATTCCAACTATCTCCTAATCCAATTAAGTCTTCTTCGTTTATTTCCAGAACATCCTTTTTTTTATCAAGTATATCTTTTAGCTTTTTAAACAACAATTCCTGGACAAAATCCCAATGCATTACTTTTTTGTCAACTTTTTTCGCCAACTGAATGTAGCCGACACCATGATCGGTATCCAACGCCTCCATTAAAGAAACCTCCTGATCTCCATAACGTTCTTGAAATGCAATTGCAAAATTCTCAAGATTCGAAGGTGCTGTGTTTGACTTTAATTTATTAAACAGTTTCAGGCAATGACGAACTTCTGTCAGTACAGACATCTTTAAAGTGCAGTTATGGCTTTTTCTAACTAAATCCACCTGGATTAATTTGTTTTCCTGAAAAGGAATTTTAAACTTTCTTAATAGAGTGAAAATTGCCTGGTATTCATTGATGGAATTGGATTCATTGGCGTCGATAATTTTAAAACGGGTTTGAATGTTAGATAGCGTATTTACGATCGCTGCGATAGAAATTTTTGTTTTATGAACTGTCAAATATGTCCGTGCGTTCAAACTTCTTAAAACAGACAAGACGTGGTTAAAATACTCGGGGCCGCAAACAGAGGGCTCTAACTCATTTATCAATACTTGTTCGTTGATTAATTCGAATATAAATTCGCTTGCCTCTTTTTTGCTAAATTCTTTCGGATCAAATAGATTCAATAACTCCTTGTAGGTAATTCCGACCTCCGCTTGTTTAAGAATGTCTGCAATGATCTCATTGTTATTAAATTCTGAAATACTATAATGAATGTTGGTGCCGTTAAAACGTCTTTCAATATATCGGTACATATCTCCAATTTCGTAAAAACTGGAATTGGGATAGTACTTAAGTTGTTTTATAACATTATTATCTTTGGAAAGTTCCCTAACCAATGCACAAATGTAATTCGTATCTAATCGCGTACGCCTGGCCCCAGCGGTATTATGGTCGATCACTATATCCGTCGTTTCGCCAAATTTCCCTAAAGTGCAGGATGCAAATAACCCAAAAGGAGTAGTCCTGCTTGTTATTCTGCTGCAATATTTAAAAAGCGAAATCTTAAATGCCTTAATTTGTTCTGAATCATTTATCAACCCATTTCGATATTTGTCAAAAAAATCGCAAAGTGCAGGAGATGCTATAAATAGCGCCTCCTTATTTATAGGTCGATCAAAAAAATCGACTATCCTTCTATCAGATTCATTTGTTAAATTGTCCTGTAAAATATTATTTAAAACCTCCAAGGAGTGCAGCGGAGTGCGTAAGATAAATGTATCAAATGCTTTAAAGTCCATATACTAAGAAATTAAGAATACTTCGTCCCAGGAAGTATCTTTATTATATAATGGTAAGATCATACTAGCAGCAATTCCTGAAATACCTTCTATTAACCCTGAAGTTTTTTGAAATTCCTCTGAAAGCCCCGTAAATGATTTGTAGCCAGCCAGTCCGTCATCAAATTTTGCCATGTCCAAAGTCTGTTGATACCAGTAATCGCTGGCTGAAAGAAATTCGGGGTTACCGAAACGGTTATAAAACTTTCGGAAAATATATGCAGGGCCTATTGAACCATGGCAAAATGAACAATCAAAAATTCCAACTGCTTCGGAGATTCGGATTCTTGAGTTATCTATCAATACATTAACAATGACAGACTCTATTTTCTTATTTCTCAGTACCGTATTTGCGTGCCATAGAGCACAACAAACTCCTAAGTCCCCATAACACCATGCAAATCTTGATTTAAACTCTATGTCACCATTACATCTTACTGAAGACGGAAAATGATTACCGTGTTGAATAAAATCTTGTTGTAAACTTAAGATATAGCTTGCCGTGCTCTTAATATATCTTTTCATTAATTGGGGCATGATGCCCGCGTGGTATGCTTTTGCCATAAAGACAAGAATAGAAGAAATCCCATGAGACATTCCAATATTGATATTGGGTTCAGTCTCATTTATGCCATTGGTAGTTTGAACCCATTTTGCAAGTCCGTTATCCTGGTCCGATACTTTGTCTATCAAAAGGTTCAAGAGCTCCACAATATATTTTTCTAAGTCCCTATTAGATTTAAGTCTTTTGAGGAAATAAATTCCGGCACCAATTGCGCCATGGAAATAATCATAGTTCCCCCTTTTTTGTTGCTCGACCATCCAATCGTAGATTAACAAATCTGCTTCATTAAGTATTTCATTGGTATCTGCATCAATTATGTCGTTTTGAACCATATATTCCAAAACCCATCCAATCCCCGCCAAACCAGAAGCAAATGAGTTTATTGTACCTTCATTTTCAAGTTTTTCAAAAATATCATTCAATAAAATTTCAGCCTCTTCAATATACCGTCCATCAGCTGTCGCTATGGCCAGAGCACTATAAAAAAGAAGTAATCCAGCATCCCCTTGAAATAGGCTCAATCTTTGATTTCTGTTAGATCTTATATTAATAAGATCAATTATTTCCCTAAACTTTTTTTCCATTTTCTGTAATCAGCATGGAAAAAAAATTGTAATTCACAGTGGCAAACTGCCGTAATAAAACATCTTTATATCCGACTGATATGTTTGCTGTTGTGAATGCACATAGCATTAAATCTTCCATAAATCTTTTAAAAACTCATCGATATAAAACAATACCCAGCAATAACAACATAGTGCGCTTCCGTTGTGCCTAAAAAAAAAGTCACCCTACATCGAGATGACTTTTCTGTAAAAACTTGCATAAGGTTTGCCTAAACTAATCGAAGCTATGAGCAAGACGGAGAAATTGTTGAAAAACATGTTGTGTAAGTGCACCACGCGGATCCACCACCAGTACATGGATAAATCGTTCCGTCTCCACCATAGATTTTTTTCATCTTGCTATCAGTAAGTTGGGTTACCTCTTTTTTGCCCAGAACGAGCTTTTTTTTGAAAGTGTTTTTCATGATTTAAGATTTAAGTTAAATTGGTGTTTTGTAACACTTTAAATTTAATAACTCTGTTTTAAATAAACAAGTATTATCATACTTTATATGAAAAATATAAAAATCATTCAAAGCTTTTGGTCAAAGCCGTCTTTGTCAATGGAAGGAATTGAGAAGGAAGATATCCTGGAAAGAAAATTTGGAGGCTGGGTAGAAAAAAAATATTGCTATATGAGTTGGGCCTTAAGTTGTCTTACATTAAAGGCGCACCACAAGAATATTGAATTGATTTCAGATACAATGGGAATTAATATTCTACTTGACAAAATTGGGTTGCCTTATACCAGTAGTGTTACGGTCCTTGACAAATTAAATAGTCAGAACACAGAACTTTGGGGTACCGCAAAGTTACATACCTATTTACTGCAAGATCAGCCTTTTATTCATGTCGATAGTGATTTTTTTATTTGGAAGCCATTGCCTGATAGCCTGACTTCCGCCGGTTTAGTTGCGCAAAATTCAGAGACTGGATTTAAAGAATATTTTGAGATTTGGGACCATGTATGTAAAAATTTTCGTTTTATTCCGGAATATATGAAAAACGACTATGAGAAATTTCAAACAATAAAATCTTGTAATGCGGGCATTTTTGGAGGTTCAGATATTGAATTTATTCACGAATTTGCCAGTGAGGCTTTGTCGTTCCTAAAAAAAAACGAGACTGACTTTTGTAAAATCAACCTTGGATATTCCGTGTTAATATATGAACAATATTTATTTTCTTGTTTGGCGCGAAAGAAAAATAAAGAGCCAGCATATTTGTTCAAAAAAATGGAACCCAATTATGAACGTATTACCGACTTCATGAATGTTCCCTTTAAGTCCCATTATATTCATATGCTTGGAGGCATCAAAGGAAGAATTAATACATGCAAAAAACTGGAAGAAAGACTATTAATTGAACATCCGTATTATTATTATAAAATATTGCAATTAATAGAGCAGCAAGAAATATGAAGATAATTCAAAGTTTCTGGAGTAAACCGGCCTTTAACGTTGCTTCATCTTATTGGTCGAGAAATTTGGGAGGATGGCCGGACCAAAAATATCACCTTTACAGTTGGGCCCTCAGTTTTTTAACGATCCAAAAGTATTATCCATGCATTGAGCTATTTACAGATGATGCAGGATTCGACTTGCTTGTTAACAGGCTCAAATTGCCCTATAACAGGGTATTTTTATCACTAAATAAACTTAAGCGATACGACACAAACCTTTTTGCTATCGGGAAAGTTTATACCTACTCACTTCAAAACGACCCATTTATTCATATTGACAGTGACGTTTATATTTGGGAGGCATTCCCGAAAAGAATAGAAAAAGGGATGCTAATTGCACAAAACCCGGAAATAAATTTCAAGCACGATATTGATGCTGTCAGGGACGTTATTTCGAAGTTTGGATACTTCCCGGATGATATAAAAGATTACGGGGATGGCGACGATTTCGTGTCTTCAAACGCCGGTATTTTAGGTGGGCAGAACATTGATTTTTTTAAAAATTATACCACGGAGGCATTGCGTTTTATTAACCGAAACAATCAGCAAATTAAAAAACTAAATGTACCGGCACATTTTAATATAATATTCGAGCAATATCTATTTACCAAAATGGCAAAAGCGCAATCAATAAATATTTCTTATCTTTTTGAAAATCTAACAAAAGACTACCAAACAGAATTGTGTGAATTTCCATCGGTGCCAAAAACTAAAAAATATATACATGTTATTGGATCTAATAAAAGGCTGTTCGACAATTCAAAGTCGGTTGAAAATAGGTTATTGCTAGAATTTCCAGAATATTTTTACCGTATTAATAAACTTGTTTCCAATCATCAATTTTAAATCAAAGCCAATAGAATAAATGCAATTGAGAAACTTCCAACTGGCAAATGATAAAATAGCCGACCTAAACTTATCAGAGCTATTAAGCTATGTGACTTTATTTATCGTACTTCTAAAGGAAGCCAAATACGATAAGGATGAAATTTTAAAGACGAGTAACGTATATATCAAAAATGTACTACAAAAATACAATAACCTAAACAGGTTGAATTTCAGCATAGAAAATGGGAAGACAGCGATAGCGATGGTAATAATAGAATATGACCAGTATGCAGACACTAATTACTTCAATTTTATAAAAATTGACTATCAGCATAGCTTTAGACTATTTTGGAAGACCCCAAATGTAAACGCAAATTATAGATATGGCCGGCTCGGGGCTTTAACAGGACTGCTTTTCTGCATGGAAATGGCACAGCAAGAACTTATTGCAGTGGAAGAGTTAAATTTGTTTCCTCATTTATTGCAGTCCATAATGCTGAAAAAGACTGGGATGGCATTTTCTGAAAATGTGGCTAATATACGTCCAGCTCTTGGTCTTGGAAACGGGAACGCGGGTTGTATGCTAACGATGGGTTATTTATACAGGTTAACTGGTAATCTCACTTTTAAGTCACTGGTTTACAATCTCGATATTTATCAGCAAGAAGGATGGCTGAATAAATTTGATAACTGGGCGGACTACAATAAAGAAATTAAAGATGTACAAAATCATTGGCTACACATTAAAGAATTTCAAGGTGGTAATTTGAAATTTTTCAGGAAAAGGACAAATGACTATAGTTACTGGAGCGGCTGCCAGGGAATTGTAAGTGTTTATCTTATTTTGTATAACATTTTTAAAGATCAATCCTTTCTAGAAAGAGCTATTACTGGGTTGAATGCCCTTGTCAGTAAGATAAATTATCAACATGACAATAAGCAATTATATATGCTTTTTTCAGATGCCTTTAAACTTACTAAAAACAAAAAATTCAAACTGATATGCGACAATATTTTATCATGCTTATATGAAAACAATTTCAATTTGTCTTACAATATTTGTTTAATTATGAGCAGATCAAATGGATGTTCATCAAGTATGAGAGACTTAAACAGGCTAGAAAAGTCAGCATTATTAACGACAAAATTCAACGTTATTTTTAAGGAGGATATCAATACAAAATTATTATATATGGGACTACTATTTAAAATGTTCCCCAAAACGCTGTGGGTCTGGAGTAAAAGCACAGGCAATGTATTGGGCAATTTCCCAATCACTTTTGACGGTGCTGAAGATAGTAGAACGATTATAGAAAAATGCATCAAGATATTTAAAGCTGAAATTAAATCATCATCTAAGAGGCATCTTTTCAATGAAGCGTTGCAAATTGATATGAGATCGCAAAAACTGTATAAACGCTTTTCAAATCCGGCATTGATAAGAGCTGAGGAACTATCTCTCGTTATAAGCAAGGACGCGCTATTGTGCCTGGAGGACAAGACTTTTCTTGAGCAGAAACTTATTCTAAATTCGCGATTGGATGCTAACACTTCAAATTATAACTGGAATGATTCAATAACAAAGGATTCATTTCCACCCTCAAAAACAGAAACTGCATACATTCTCTTGTTACTTACAACTACCGGAACCACGGAAAATATTATAACAGCAACTGAATTTTTAGTTTTGCAACAATTCATGGAGGCAAATTCAGTAAACGATGCGATTAAAGGCTACTTTAACGAAACAAATATCACGGGTGATGAATCTGCTTTCGCATTCTTAAGAATCGTTTACATTATTCGTAAATTCATTTTTGAAACTTATTTAATCCCGGCACCGCAATTATGATTTGCAGACTGAAATATTAGTCAAAATACTTTTTCTTCATGAGTCAATTTTCCTTCTGCATTAATTCCTTCGATTATTACTTTAAATCGTCTGCTGAAGTCATTGTTAAAGAAATGGATGTCAAATTCGTGTGAACTTTCGTCCATTATTAAATTGGGATTCCAATAAAGTGTTGTTCTTGTATCCCGCGACAAGTCTGAAATTACCGCTGTCGAATAATCCGGAGAATAGAATTCCTGGACTATTGAATAGCCGTTCAAGGTACTCAACAATCTATTATCTTTCTCTTTAACATAATCGGTGCCTTTACCAATTTTTGTATAAACAGCTATAACGCCACCGTTGGCCCCGAATGCCCCTCCTTGCGATGGGTCGTAAACTTTCATATATATAAACTCCGTCATGTCAATACTTCTTAAGTCTGTAGCTGAGCTTTCAACATTATTCAGGAAAAATTTCACCTGAGCACTACGCCAGGACACAGAAGGCGATAATGATGTAGGGTTGGTTACTTGTATGCCGGGTATTTTTAACTGGAGATACTGAAAAAGCGATCTATAATTTTTTGTGGCGGGGTCATTACTAATATCCACTTGTTGGGTGATTCCGCCTTGAAACAAACCACTTGTGTATTTTCGGTCAAGCTTTGCTGTGTTTTCCACAGGTTTCGCCTTTATTACGACCTCCTTTAATGGAGTGACGGAAAAATTTCGTATTCTTTTAATGCTATCAAGTAATTGCAATTTAGGGCCAGATTTACTTAAAGAAACATAATTATCGTATTCGTGGTTAAAACCACTCAACCTATACTGATCTAAGAGTCCATTTCCAACAACAATTTTTGGTGTTTTAAAATTACCCTTGTTCCCGGCAACGCTAAAATGCAATTTGCCGGTTCCAAAAAAAATTATTCCATCTTTGAAAAAAGTTCCTTCTTTAGTAATTGGCAAAGTGAATAAGGTCGCACTTGAATCGGCAGTGGTAAGTAAAATGTTAATTGTAGGAGAGGATTTTAAAGATGAAGCATTGACACCTGTTACCTTTCCTTCCAGTGTCAAAAAATTTGTTTCTTTAAATGTTGCCAACCCTTCACCTTTCCGAATTAGTTGCCAATTGTATTTTCTCCACCCATGCGTGAGCATCACAAGGTCTAAATCTGCCAACGTGCTATCTGCTGTATTTTGAAAGTAATAAAAAGGGTTTAAAATTTTGCCCCTCAAATCTCCAGTAAACAATAATTGGGAAACGATATTACTTTTATATTTTTCCGAAGGATCAAGATCGGAATCCGTTATGGCAACTGATACGTTAGATCTAACAGAATCCTTCCTTATCAATTTTATGACATTTAACCCTCTTCTTTTTTTACTGGTCTGCAACAGTAAAGGTTCAATAGGAAACCCATAATTTTCATTATTTATAAAAGTTATCCGTTCTGCTATCGGATTAAGTTCATTATCGAAAATCGTAATATTAAGAATTCCAGAAGGTACCCCCTTGGTATTTATAACATCATGAGTACTTTCCGCAAGCGTTAAATCAACCTTTGCTTCATAGATAATTTTACTGTTCAAACATGCCAGGACAGTAAGTTTTTTATTTGATTCTAGAATTGTCTTTGACCTAAATATCGTGAATCTTTCACCGTTAGGGCTCCGTGATACCTGTAAAGCAATCCCCTGTTCCTGTACAATGGGTAAGGATGAATACTGTTCTTTTCCTCCGGGAGATTTCCAAACCGCAAAATATCTTCTTTCCTCCTGCGGAATTATCATAAAAGAACCCATGCCATCATGTTTTGATTCAAATGTCGTTATCACCCTATTTTTATCATCTTTAATAATTCCTGCAGCATTTTCAGGTAACCCTTCGCTGTTAGTGACTTTAAATGCCATAACACAGGGAACATTTATAAGCCAATTACCACCCTCTGGCATGAATTTAATAACAGGATCGGCCTGGTTTTTAAATTCAGTTTTTTGAACAGAATTAGAAAGCTTGAGAAAGTTCTTGTAAATAAAGGCTGTGTCACTATTTAATTCTGAAATTGTGTAGGCACGAATAAAATATCCTATTATATTACTGTCAAGCGGCAATACTATGTTACCATATGCCGTCGATTCAAGAATTGGGCCGGTGAATCGCCTTACTAACTCTCCATTTGGAGTTGTTACCTCAAGATAAAAATTTTTACTATATCGGGAATTTTCCGTTCCGTCAGATAAATATGCCTTAAACCAAACAGTATCGCCACTTAAATAGTCATGTTTGTCAAAATGGACATATATTTTCTCTCGCATGTACTTTAAGTTTTCTAGTCCGCGGGAAAAGTCAGGTTGCTGGGCATTTAAAAGTTTGGAGGATAATATGAAATAAAGAGTAAGAAAACCAATAGTAGATTTACATTTTATCATCATATATAGTTTATTGATATTTTAAATGTGGTAAGGCTTTTTTTAAGGTCTTAAGCTTATAACTATCCTGCAAGTTAATAATTTAAAACAAAAAACAAATTAGGCTATATACCAAATTGTCTTAAGCAATAATCGTGTTTATATTGCGGCGGCAGTTAGTTCCCGTGTTATTAATATTATCGTGTGTTTGCAAACTAATATTCATATATACCAACTGCGCATGTAGTACTTTTTGTGCCTGTATTCATGCCAACGCGGCTGGCAAAGGACAACGGTTTATAAATAGAATATAGCACAGTACAAAAAAAGAATACCAAAATTTTGTATCAATAGAGTGATCTTCCTTACCTATACGATGAAGCAGAAGGTCACAAATTGTTTTACGCTAATTTACCGTTCGCTTATACCGGTCCTATAAATTCGCAGTTGCAAAGAATTATTGCAGCGATCCAATCAGAGCAGTTATATCCAATCAACGCTTGGATAAGCTTATAAGCGTATTTTGTGATTCGCAAAAAGAATAGCTATATTTCGAATACAAAAAAAGTTTAAAGAAGCAACGTTTTTTCACCTACGGTTTAGCCTCCGACTCTAAATGTAGCAAAAAGCCTCAATGTTTTGCTTCAAGCTTTTCTCTTTTCATTTAAGTGCAGAGAACATCAAAGCGTATTATTTTTGCCAATACAAAACCTCAAGTTTTTCAATTAACAATTCTTTAATAAATTTAGCCCTTGCTGGGTTTAGCATGCCTAATCCGTTCTCCTGCAGCAAAATTGGGCGATGAAAATGCTCATCGAACTGCTCATTCGAGTGATTTTTGAGTTTTCATCTATCTGATTAACAATTATTTGCGAGGTAAAAAAGCAAGAGACTTAAAATTTTCCCTGCACAATCTGGCTCCCTTATTGGGCTTAATGTGCTATTAGGGTCGGTTACGTAATGACCTCAATAATACGAGGGCTTGAATATAAATTGTGCCTTCAATTACGTGGCTGAGGCCAACGTTTTAAGGATGGAAAAGATTTCGGGTTGTCGTATGCGGTTTCCCGGGAGTATTTGACAGAAATTAATCTATAGGGCGTCAAAGCCGGTTCACCTTCATTATGCGTGCCTGCGCGCACGTCATTACGGTTCACCCGCTTTAACGGCAGACGCAACAGCCATAGTTTTGGCGCAGTCGGCTAACGCCTTCCCTGCACCGGCCAAAACCATGACAATTGCTTTTTGTGCGCTGTCAGTGATCATCGTATTTCTTCAGGGCGTTCGATAATATAAACCTTTCCGCTTTCGGTGATATGATAGCCGTAGTCGAGGCAGAACCGGAATACCCCCACCCCGTCAATTGTGTATTCGCTGGTAAAGTATTTGAGGTTGAAGCCCTTTCCAAGGAGGTCACGAATCATATAAGGTTCCGCTACATACAGGTCATGCAGTTCCAGCATATTTCTGTTGTTGATCAACACGCTGAAAACTTTATCGAAAGCGGGGCTTTGCCCATAAGCCGGGGCTTGATCCTTGCCCGGGTGCTCTTTTCGCCGCCGGTTATTATAAGCCGTGCGGCAAATATCATGACAGAACTTTCTGTCGTCGCGTCCTGCGCCTAGCGGCTCCCCACATTCGAGACATTTTTTTGTATTGCCGGCAATTTCAAGTTCCTTCATAGTAGGTATCGGCTGGATATGAAACGGATATAAACGATTAATCAACAGCAAAATCCCTGAATTGATTTTTTTAAGCGACAATTTTGCCGTGGATAAATAATACCCATCATGGAAGCAGCTAAAACAAACTACCCGAGCCTGGCGACTGAAACGTTCAGCCATGGAAAAAAGCATTATTTTCTGGATGTGAAAAAGGCAGCTAACAATACGCATTTTTTGCTGATCACTTCCAGCGAAAAGTTTGGCGAAGGGCAGTTCCACCGGCGGACAATCCAGCTTTGGGAAGAAGACCTGGCTTTTTTCGTGGAGGCGTTGTCTGCCGCCCAGAGTTGCTGGATCTCCAAAGCGGAAAGCCCGCAGGACTTGGGCTTTTTTGACCATGAGCTGATGCATTCCGGCAAGGGATTGACTGCCTACCGGCTGCTGGACTTGGAGGTTACGGAC
>JAJDMY020000522.1:0-26351 GCA_022345705.2 Sabuloglossum arenarium | reverse complement strand
TACATGATCGCCGTCGTGGTGTATATCACGAATATCATCAAGGGGTTGCGGATTGTGACGGGGGGGTTGTATGGGATGCTGTAGGTGGGAGGGATGGCAAGGGAGGGGATAATGATTTTGTGGCTAGAGGGAGACGATAGGTAGCATTAGGTATTCTCGATTTGGCGGGTTTGAGGGATCTGTTTGTTGAAGGTAACAGCGCGGAGCTAATATGCAATTCTATTAGAGCTAGCTAGACCTATCGTAAAAAACCATGAGGTAGCCGTGACATGCGCCTGTTGATATCCTGCGCGCAATAAATCCGCCCAGCACCCGCGCAGACGCCTTAAACACGCCCTAGGAACAAAGCGATCATCCGCCTCTAACCCATTTCTCTAGGCGCCGACCGAAACCTTTGATTCACCAATATCCATCCCTCAACTGCACCCCCCCTCCCCATTCCCTCGCTCCATCCATCCATCCATCCTTCCTTAACCTAGCTTTACTCCCCACTCCTCCTCACCACTCCGCCGCAAAATTGTAGAGATAAAGACACCTGTCCCTCCCATCATGCTCATACGTCGCAAACCCCACCCTAAACACCCCCTCCCCTTGTAAATACGGCGGATGATCCACCAATCTCAACTGCAAATTGCATTTCCGACGAATCTTATCCCTTATCTTGCTTGACGGCGAGAGCGAAAAAGGCTCGCGTGGCGGAAGCGTGACTGGGGTCTCGAAAATGACGGTGTAGACGGCGTCGATGGGTGCACCTAGGGGTTTGCTGGGGATTTTTGCCGCGTCCCAGAGTGGCGGGTGACTTTCTTTTTGGAGGGTCAGCACGTGCAAGCCGGATATGTCCATTGAGAAGCCGCGCATGGTGAAGGGGTGGATGACGAAGTTGTTTGGGTTGGGGATTCGGATCACATGAGCGGGTTTGGCGACTACGGTGACGCTGGTGCGCTCGAATATCCCGTCTGCCTGCAGTGAGAAAATTTGGATGATGACGGTTGAGTAGATTCTTGTTCCGAGACGAGGGTTAAGGGGCGCGCTCCAGATGGCGAAGGTGTTCGATTCGGGTTTCTCGCGTATGTATTCTCCGTAGAGGAGACTGCTTGAGGTTCTTTGAACCACGTCGCCGGTCGCGGCGTTGATGATGGAGAAGCATCCCCGCCTCTGGTATTCTTCGCGCGGGAGACTGGGGTCGAGGCTGATGATGTATTCCCCGCTGGTGAGACGCAGGAGACGCACGTTTTTGGAGAGCGAATCGTGGTGGGGGGTGTCGCAAAGGCGTGTCCGGTAGAGCAGCGTGTTGGTTTGAAGATCGCGGGCGATGAGGGAGACTTCGGTATTGGAGTAGATGATGGGGCCGGTCTCGCCAACATCGAGGAAGTAGACTCGGTTCTCCCCGATTCCGAATAGGACGGTTTCGTACCTGCTGTCCTCCCAAACTTTTTCCTTTTCCTTGAGCAAGTATAAGACATCCCTGCACTGCGTTAGCGCCATATCTTTGACGACTGCGAAAGAGCGATCCTCCCCGCTATTGCACGAAAGGAAAGAACGAATGAAGGAGTGGCAGCTTACCGATAAGTAAACCACCCCAGCCGAAGACGCAAGAGCAAGAAGCCTTCCATCGACACCTGCATATCTGTCAAGGTAACGTCTCTCCTCAGATTATCGAGACTCGTCAAATCAAGCTCCTGCACATCTTCTACCGCGCGGCCGTTTTCCCCTCCACCCATCATGACTTGCCAATAGATCATCTCCTGCGGGCCCGGCCCATGCCATACCACATAGTGGCCAGCAGTGGTAAACCTACGCGTGCCAGCAAGCCTGCGTACCCACGTTGCACTTCCCGTGTCGAGTGCGTGTTCTCGATAAACTGTCCCTTCATCAATGGCGTATCCTAAATAATACTCGCAAGACGTCTAAAAACCACCACACCCACCTTGACGCCGGCACTCTCGCAGCACCTCTTGCCCCGCTGCGTCTTTAAACTGCCCTGTCTCCCACGCATAAGGGAAGTGCCGCCGGATGACCGACCCTCGCAGATTGCATAGAACCGACTGCTGCCACAGACGGGAGACAGCTGCGCAACGAAGCAAGTCCTTCACGGAGATCTGATCCAGTATTATGTCGATGCAGAACTGATGCAGTGCTTCGAAGGGGTCTTTTAGAGCCATGTTAGGCTGAGCGATGATGGATGCGGCTGGGAGGATTGTGAGGCTCTCCAAGACGTGAGTAGAGAGGCTGCGAAGCCTCATCACGTGACTGCCGCCACAATCATCATTTGCGCTCCACAAATTCGCATGAGATTTTATCTTGTACTCCATGCCGAACATAATCATCTGGGGTTTCACTTGATAGCTGGGGAACCTAGAGAGGCCACAACAGATGTAACTATGCTACCTTAGCCTTTCGAACCAGTGGGATATGGCGAGGACAAAGTGACAGTGAACACTATGATGAAGTTGAGGCCCTCGACGGCTGTCGACTATCTTACCATAAGCCATTAAGCAAATTTACCTAAATAATTGCACGCAATTGGTTAGAACTACTTGAGAGAGTGCAGAACCGCGCAAGCACAAGAGTAGCATATGACGTCATATCAGCACATTACTAGAACAGCCCCTAGCTAATTAAATAACCGTCACTCGTCCCTCAACGGTCTACCTACTATACGATGTCCTCCTGTAGTCAATTCCCATTCTGATCATCCGCAGTCCATAAATAGCGGTCTCGTGTGCCTATTAAAGTTGTACTCTTAAGGCAAAGAAACAAATCGAACGCCATTCTGCTGACATAATACGTAGGGAAATCCCAAAGAAACTTTTAAGAAACGAAATGATAACGGAATAAGCATTGCGAAAATGCGCCAAAAGAGAGCAGAGCATGATCGCTGAATGCCCAATCACCGCATAACTAGTTACCCTACTCTGTTCATCGGTTAAAACGAGTCATACTGATCAATCTGAGGTCAGCTCACCGGGAGGAGCCAGCATCTCCACAACCGCCCGATGGTTGTAGCGCCCCAAGAGGTCCGGTGCAATTTTACTAAGCCAATCCTTCAATTAGACATCGATTCCTTCATCGATCAGTAGTCGAACCATCTCTTCTCTCCCACCCCGCGCTGCACTGTGCAGTACTGTCCCTTCGAAGCCACAGAGCGACGAGACGACAGCCCCCTTTGTTGGAGGTATGCTGCGAGAAGAGAGGTAAGAACGAGGTAAGCAGAAGGTGAACACGAAGTGAGAAGTAACTAATTGATTCCTATAGAACGATCGACTATCTGCCTCTTTCATGGAGAGCGTACACGGCGCCCTATGGCTTGACCGTGAGGCGTTGGGTTAGGCGTTTAACGAGAAGGATAGGGAATGATATCAATGAGCGATTATAAGGTGAGTGTTGAATGAGGTGAGTCTTAGACACGAAGTGAGCGGAAAAAGAGGATTGGATGAGGCTTGATTGATCGTCTAGTTACAAGAGAAGGAGAATAAGCGAGAAGTAAGAGAACGAGCTGGTTAACACAGACGTGTTAACACAGGCGAAGGAGCCTGCGAATAAGCACGTGGATGATCCATAGCATGCTACTTCCAACAGTGAGTCTGTAACTTCTAGGTAATGACTTCGTACTATCCTAACTTCATAGCAGTCAACGCCGCCACCTTTGTGCTGCCTATAAGCACGGGTGCCAGATACCAACACTCCTCTCCCACAGCAATCGAGCCACTACTTCTATCCTTTCATTGCCAGCTAATAATCCTCGACCAAAGATCATGCGCATTATCTTTCAGAATCTGTCATCTCTCCATGTATTCGGCAAGCGTGAGTCTTCCGAGGTCTATCTATGCTCCCTAAGTCAGCCCCTTCATTCTCCAGTAGAAGCTGCACTTCTGAAGGTCTCAGTAGAAGCGGCCATGAACTCTGATTATATCTGAAAACAAAGGCGGGCTGCTAATGTAAGTACTTGCTCTGAAATGATTGGAGCACCAGCTAGGATATTCTGGACCAGGCATTGAAGAGTTTCTTACTGGTTCGAATGCATGTACGATCCTCAAAACCGCCGAACAATGCAGTCTATGGAACTAATAACAACAGGGACCATGGAAAACTAAAAATGGGTCCAGTAAACCGAACAGGTATGCAGTCGTTCTTGCTAGCGCGCTGACGGGTATGAATCAATCTCACCTTCTATATCCTTTACTTCGGCATCTGTATCCTTCCCCAGGGTTATAGCCTAGTTCCCTCCTCGCGCTGCGGTGTGCACAACTGCTGTCCCGGGGTTGTCAACCGCCTCCGCATTGGACCCACCCTCGGCCAGTAGCCGCATAAACTTGCCAGCATTGGCCCCTTTCTCCAGAAGGAGTTGTGCTATTCTTGGAAATTCTCGACTCAGAGCAGTCTCCAGAGGCGTCTTTCCATTCGTACACAATTCTTTATCGGCTCCGTACCGCAGAAGCAGTCTGACAATCTGCAGAGAGCCACCTTGGATCGCAATAAACAGCGGTGTTGCCTGCCACTTTTCGTCCTTCAAGTTAGGTTTGGCCCCAGCCTCCAGGAGACTCTCCACCATTGCGGTATTATTGTCTGTAACCGCCTTATGCAACGCCGTCATCCCAGCACAGCGAGCATCTAGATTTGGATGACGTGGAAGAAGAAGCCGAACTGATCTCACCGCTCCGTTTTCCACGGCCCTCCAGAGTGGAGTTGCGCCCTGCTTATCTTTGTGTTCAATCCCGAGACCAGCCGTCAGTAACACTTTCCCAACACTTGAGTGGTCGTATCGCACTGAGCGTTTCCACGATTCAAGGAGAATGTCTTGGATTCCACCGCTCGCGTAAGTAAGCAGCAACGATACGGTGGGATGCTGGCCTCCAGCAGCAGCTTTCAAAAGCACCTTCTCCCAGTCGCATCCCTTCTGGACCATTTTTTCGACGAGAGGTCTGCTCTGCCCCCAATCCAGCGCATCCAGACCATTCTTCTTCCAGACGAGCAGTTCCAGCGGCGTTCGTCCCATGCTGTCCGATTGGTCCAGATCTGCTCCTTTGTCAATAAGGAGATCAACTAATGCGAAGTCGCCCTCTTCGCAAGCCTGATGCAGAATAGGCCGGCCGATTTGGTTCGACCTAGATGGTAAAATGTGCATGTTGATGAGGGTATCTAGCATCTCTTTGCGCTTCAAGATAAAGGCCAGATCTGCGGCCGTAGAGCCATCACGGTTCCGGAACTGCTCACGGGACTGAGCTAGAAGAAGCGAGAAGCATTCGATGCTGCCCGCTGTCACTGCAAGATGTAAAGGTGTGTTCCCTTCTGGATTTCCACGGTCAGAGAGGCCATCCGTGACTGGAGCAATTAGAATCGGAGAAAGACGTGCTCACCTCGATCCTGAACATCAACATTTGCGCCGCGCCCAAGAAGATATCGAACTCCCTGCGGCCACGCTGAAGCTCCATGCAGCGCAGTCTGTCCGCCGTTGTCTTCAACATCTACTCTCCCATTCACAATCTGAAGTATTTCTAGGTTCCTTTGTTCTGTAGCAAGGTGGGTAGCCGTTTTCCCTTGTCTGCATTGCTGATCCACAGCAGCGCCCGCATTGACAAGCCACCTCACCATAGCCGTATTTCCGATATACGTGGCCATGTGCAGGGGGGTCCTACCATCTGTTGCTGTAGGAGTGAGTAGGGAACCGTTGAGAGGCATGAGGATAAGAGAAAATAGTGTTTCATCGGCGTTGCTGAGGCTTCCCAAGAATGATAATCTGGATTCGACGAGGCTTGAGCACGTATCTTTTGCAAGCGGTGGTAAAAAACTCATCAACAGACCTTGTCAGAGGTGGAATAGTTAACCCTTCCGAAGCAGCGTGTTTGAGGAGGAATTCAATTCTCCCAGAATTGTCTGCTCTGCAAGAAAAGGTAACACTGCTCCTAGCCATCCCTTCTATTTCCTGCCCACTCATTTTCTCCAATAGGACCCTCACTGTACTGCCATTCCCTCTCCAGCATGCTTTCTCAAGAGCCGATTGTCCTGACTCATCTAACACCGACATGTCAATTCCAAAGTCAAGTAACGACTTCACTACCGTCATACTCCCCAGCTCCGCAGCCCAATGCAGCGCTGTTCTCCCACTTGAATCCACGCTGTTTGTCGACAAAGGTTTCACAGATGCATTAGGATTCGCGGATGCCAAGGACACTAATCCGTGAACCAAAGGATATGACCCCAGTATTCCAGCGATATGTAGTGCTGATAGCTGCGTAGGCGGAAAGAGGCCCATTGTTGGCAGGGACGACATGTAGACGTGAAGCCAGGTCCGAGAAGAAAGAAACGCCTGCTGAGAGAGTCGTTCTGCGAGGCTTATGAACTTAGCGGAGACAGAATCGATCTTGTTCAGGTGAATATGCCAATTCACTGCGGCATACGCGTAGAATCGGTGCTGGGAAAGGAAGAAGTCGAGCTCGGACTGCTCCGCCGTTGTCAGGCTGGTAGCCGCATCGTTGAATTCTTCAGATAGGAGGTAGGATAGACATGCCCGGCTCAACTTTTCTTGGATGACAGTTTGACTGAATAGAGCGGGACTGGATTGGAGATGTTTCAGAAGCTCATGGCGAAGAGAAGGGTGTACTAGCCGAACGTGCTGCGGGGTGAAGTTGATGAGTGGGTGATGCTCCAAATAGTCCAGAAAGATTCCCGACATCACACTGTCCGCGAATCCTTGGTCCAGGTAATGGGTTATGGCGACCAAAAGATCAAGAGGACTTAGTTCGCCCGAAGTAGAGATCAGCCATAAAATTGCAACCTTGAAATGATGTTGATGAAGTCCAGGCACCCCGTCTATGAGCCAGGAAGCTAGCCCGGTGGAACCTATCGGTAATTGCTGGACCGTGTCTGCTACAAGTTTTGATAATCCAGTTTGCTGTGAAGACGGACATAGTATGCTTATCGCTGACTTGAAGACCATTGTAGCCCACAACCAGTCGTCCTTCATGTTCTCGAGGAGATGGCTCTCAACCCTGTCCCTATCCTTTCTTGAAATCTGCGCCTTCCCTACCCGCTGCTTGTCGAAAGCTGATTTGATGAGAAACGGGATTGCCGATTTAAAGACTTTGCGACGGCAAGTGTTTTCCCATGGGTCGGATAAAGAAATGCTCTGTGAACCGGGCAACCTGCTGAGGGCATCTGTAAGAAGTTGGTCTGTACGAATGGCGATAAAGGCTTTAAAGCAGTGATTAGGGTCAACCCTAGCTTGCTTGAGAACCGTCGACTGTGTGATGTGCGCAATGAATTTAGAGAGGACTCTGCTTTTGACGCCCTCCTCACAATAGTCCAACCCGTCCACAAAACAATACACGCGGCCTGACTCTTTGTTCTCGAGCACGCCAATGAAGATCTCCCATAACAAATCAGCGCTGAGGAAGATAGACGGACCAAAAGAACGAAAGAGCGGTAATGCGTGTATTATGAGATTTGGCCTGCGAGAAAATATTTGCCATAGGAAAGACCTCAGAATCGCAACATCAGGCATCAAGCTATAAGCGGCACCCTCAAACCGATAGAAAAGAAGCAAGTCATCACGACCTTTCAGGTAATCCTGCTGGAGATGACAGAAAACGGATTCAAACAACACCGACTTCCCACTCCGCTGTGGGCCTGTGATCGCAAGGATACCTGAAGTCATCTGTTCCAGCCAACTCTTATACTTTGGATGGCCGATGATCCAGCCACAGCTGCCTGGCCATGGCTGGATAGCGGCTGCGACCGTATTGTTTCCATCTCGCTGATGGAACCTCAATAGGGCTTCGGTGATGCACTCACGGTCTGACGGAGCCTGATATCGCGCAGTATATCCAGAGTTCATTGTGTGCGGTAGTTAGTGGTTGGTTGAGTTTGCATTCGGAGAACGAGTGTCTGTCTGCATCGAATTCGCTAGGGCATCGTGGCGAGAAGGCGAGAAGTGGGGTAGGTTATTCTAGGTCATCTCTTATTGGTGCTGTAACACGAACATCTCAACCTTGGCCGTCAGCCTTGATGTCGGCCGCGTCATGCATCACTCGGCTCTTCTTGCCTTCTCTTGCCATCTGCTCGCCGTCTCATCGAAGGAGCAGATGAGACAAGACTGAGGCGGCTTGCAAAATGCTGACGGGACCCTCACCTCGGTTAATGTGAGAACCGTTGATTTAAGCAGGACACACGACGAAAAGCATCAATAGTGGCACATAAAATCGTATGTAGAATTAATGCTAGCTATTCTAGAAAAGTGGGTGGGCATGGCCATATACCCGGAAATCCTAGGAGCGGGGCAAGCAGCCCGTCATGCGGGATCAACCCTCAGCCCTAGCCCGCATGAGGTGGTGGCCAATGGTTGCAGCCTTGACAGTTAAGCCTCTTCGTGTCGTCCATCATCTCAGTGTGGGATATCCTACTGATCAGCTCGCTGTATGCACTACTTGCTGCGTCTCTTTTCAGCATGAGTGACGAAACCGCAGGCTACCTAAGCTGGAACGGGCCTGGATACTTTCAGTGAGCTTATACCGCACCCTAATTAGTTATCCTGTCGCTGCGGTGTTAGTTAGCCAGTTAGCAGATAAGACATTAACAGATGACTTCCCATTAGACACCTTTCGGTAAAAAGGTTCTTTTGGATTGAATCCTGTCAGTTCCCACGCCATCACCCTTTATGCTTCGGAAGCTTACTTGATCCTGATTCTAGGTGTCTTGGACAATACCCTCCAGCCGACGATATGCTTCTCCGCAAACCGGGAGACAAGACACGAACCCTTGGGGATGATACCGATCGTAGGTATTCATTTGCACCACTTCGCTATCTTAGTGCTAATGGTATAGGCTCTGGCCATCAGCGTCTATGAAATGAACGACGGTCCCTTTAAGCTCACTTTAAATCATACTGAAGTCATTCTTATGCCCGAGAATATCCAGAAACGAGAGGCATGGGTTAATTTGATTCGACAGGAGATGGAGTTGGTCAACCCAATAAGACTCGACAGGAATAGATTGGAGAGACTTTGCTCGCAGTTTCCATTCGAGGATTTCGGGCTTCACCAGACACCTCCTCTGCCAACGCTGAATTTCCCTCCGACCAAGTCGGCTAGAGGCAGCTTTTATAATCTGGTGTCTCGAGCCCTACCAAGAGGCGGGCTTTTCGCTGGCCTTGTCCATGCCGACTCACAAAGACCTCAGTCCGACACTAGAAGATCTGGAGGCAATAAAGCACTAGGTACTCACCCCTTTACTCAAAGACTTTAAATCCAACTGCTAATCGTGGTCCATTGACTCCAGGCGCGTGGCTATTACGCCTCTTTGCCTCCCGAGAATCTCCTATACAGCAGAAGCCAGAAGAGTCCCCCTCAATCGAGTCTGTAGTGCCACTAATGACCATAGCGGGTCCCGGGACATCAAAGATCTACAACTCTACAGCTTTGCGCCATGACTATAATCTCTCTACACTCGATGCAGAGGAGCTCACAGTCGAATGCGCTATCAACCGTGAGGATCTATCTCCTAGCGAGATGCACCAGCTACAGTGTGGCTGCTTAGTCTGTTCTAGTTGTCTCGAAGGTCTGACTCATGTTTTCCACATTTCTCGTCGTTACATTGCGGCCTGCTGACTCACACATACTTGCAACCTCAGCATTGTTTCGACACGGCCTCAAAGGAGAGCGGAACTTGTGTCCGGCAAAATGCCCGCATCACAACAGGACGATCCCAGATGAGTTGATGGTGAAGCTAGGGAGGTTCTCGCATCAGGAGCTCAGGGCGTACAGGGAGCGCGTAGCAGAATTCTCGACGATAGACGCGAAGTATTGTTGGAACTGTGGGAAGTTCATCAGCCCACTGACAGCCATGAACCAGGAGAGCTCTTTGGTATGCTTGGCCTGTGGGGAAAAAACATGCTACGTTTGCAAAAAAGAAGCGCATTCTGGCAGGTGTAAGGGCTCCGAAATTTTTTTCCAACATGTAAAGAATTGCCCCAAGTGCAAAAGGGGATGGCAGAAGTATACTGGTTGCAACCACGGTATGTGCTGATTTGTCTAGCTAAACTGTGCAGTGACTTAAGCTGATAAACACAGTTACGTGCAGGGCGTGCGGGCATCAATTTTGCTGGGTCTGTATGAGTGATTATAGGCTGCGCTTTTGTGGGTATAATACATGTCGGGGCGCGGCTCCGGACAGACGGATTCGACAGACGGATCTGGCCAGACGGATTGGTTTTGCAGAGACGGATTCACTAAATGGTTAGGAAACCCCCATATGGAACGCCTAATTTATTTAACCTAGACATTCACAACCCGCCGCCTATTTCCAGTTAAGAGTTCAACTATTTAAGCGTTGTCCGCACATTGCAGCGAACCACAACTAGAAATTAATTTCATTAAAATACCCATCATGCTCTCATATAAGAAAACGGTAGCTTCATTCAAGGTATTCTATGCCAGTGTTTGCGAGCGTGCGATAGCATAGTGTGGATCCAGGGCGCTAGGCAGGATTTCCCACCTTAAGTGGGTGCCTGGCTCTAGTTAAGGACTTGCCTAAGCTAACTGTTGCTTAGTGGAAGTGTGACCTACTGATCCCTCTAGATATTATCCACACGTAAGCTTCTGCCAACAACAGCAGCTCTGTGTGAGAATTTGCAGGGTGGGGCACCTCACCAGCGTACATGCAAGGCCCCAGCTATATCCTATGACAGCAGGAAAATTACTGCTATTATGAAGTAAACAGGGTGTATACATGTTATTTCGGAGGATGTGGTAGTGGGTATTGCGATACTGAGAGTATTAGGCACCCCACTGTTGAAAATAGGCGGGTGTGCCTGCATAGCGAATCCGTCTCTGCATAGCCAATCCGTCTGGCCAGATCCGTCTGTCGAATCCGTCTGTCCGGAGCCGCGCCCATACATGTCGTGTTTCCAGATGAAGACTCGCACTCTCATCATCTCGGCATTCTTTTCCTGTCTCGTCAAATCACATGTATGATAGCAAATTAGATAGGTAACTACTCAATAGTAATCCGTTCTTGCGAAGCTGCTAAGGACAGTATTAAGGCGACATGCTCCACCGAGAAGTATACTCCAGCCATGAGAAGCATCCTCCAGTCATGAGAAGTATCCTCCAGCCAGGAGATAGGATACCCCCTTGACTATCTCACTCAAGCAGTTGTCCCGCCTGTGAGCCTTCCGACAAGATGAATTGTGGCGTACTTCTGTACGTCCAAATCACTCAATTTCTTCTTATCATCATTAAGCTCTTTTGTACCATAAACCAATCGCTGATATTCCGGCCCAATTCCATCCTTCGCTGTGATCTCGACCTTGAGGTCCTTCACCGTATTGGACGCTGACACCATGATTGTCATGGTCCGACCGTCGATATTCTTGACAAACACCTCAAATGCCCCGGGGCTTACGCCGCCGGTAGTTACGGATCCAAGCGCTCGCCTCAATGCCGGAGCACTAATGACTATTCTCGCCCACGGAGGGATGTTGCAGTCAGAGAGGGGCGTCTTATCAGAAAGATGGCCATCAACATCCGTAATGGAGAGCTTTATGTCGGTCCACTCAAGCCCCGGGATGCGCTGGCAGATCTTCTCCTTCACATCACGGACGGTCTCTTCGGGAGAGAAGTACTCGGAGAAACATTTGTCGCTCTGTTCTGCCCATTGAAAATGGAACTGTTGCTTCTCGAGCAGGTCTTCGCAGCCGGGCTGAGGCGATCTGGTTATTAGCGGGTGATGGAGGTTAGGAAGGCTTTACCCCATACTCACATTTCCAAAACCACCGTAGGGTTTCTCACTGTACTTTGGAAGCTGGTCAGCCATAGTGGGTGTAGAGTAATAGTTGGCGATGTCGACGAGAGGTGGGCACCCCTTCACTCCCTGACAATACTTCATTCTTCGCCTCAGAAAATCCCGCAACCACTGAATCCATGTAGTGGGTCCGAAGCCTGCTGCCTAGACTTCCAGACCCCCAATAATTCGCTGTTAGATATGCGCTGTGCGGCGGGGGTGACCGGAAAAGCAGTAAGCTGTGCAAGGCTGGAAAAATTAATCGCCGGATGCGGTATGGCGACAAGTCAGATAGCAACTTTTCCCGAGCTTATCTATCTCTCTTTCCACCCATCCTCTTTAACTCAAACGAAAGCCTTGAATGAACCGTTCTCTTCTGTCCTATCATACCTTGTGAATCAACCACGAAAGTAAGGACGGGGTCCGTCATGACTGAAGCACGGCGGTCGACCGCATGCAAGCCCCCTGCATCTCAAAGCAACCCTACACCGAATTATTACGACTCCTTTATTGTGAGCAGAATAGACTACGCCTTTGTACGATCGAGGCTGTTGAATGGCTAACAAGTCGTGGCTTTCCCAGTGTGCACTGGATTTCGGCACGGCATTTACTCGCTGTGTCTGGGCAATCAAGAGGACGTATCTAGATGACACAGACGGACTGAGAGACCCTCCAACTCCGATGGTGGAGACCAGGCACAGCACTATTTTTTTCAAAGATGAGAATATGCCTTCGTATGTTGTATCTATCCACCGAGAGAGCTGTAGACTTTTGAACCTCATAATGACATTTACCCACTGGCGTTTCATAAAAGAATCGTGCAGTACGACAGCCAAGGGACAATCCTTTTGGGACCTGCCATGAGGGTTCATAACAAAGACCGGTTGATGTTCCCAAAACTGTGCGTGAGCATCTGAATGGAACTCGTTTCCCCTGGGATGGTCTTCGCTCATCGTGCACACAGCCTGTTTGGCAGCTCCCAGGATCAGAAACCCGAGAAACTAGAACGCATAGATGAGATAGCCAAGATCTACGGCGGGCGCTATTCAGAGGACCAGACCGCTGCTCCTTCTGACTTTTTAACCGCCGTAATAAAATATCTAATTCGGTTCCGGAACAATTTAACCTTACCTTACACATCGGGAGTACCCACCATCGACACGAAGCTAATTGACAGGGAGCTGCAATTTACTGACAAGCCCAAAGAATTGTCTGAGCAGATCGCCTTTCTCCTTACTGTTCCGGCTACCTGGAGTGAGAAGACCAAGTATCAGTTCCTTCAATGTGCCTTGCTTGCGCTCCCAGCAGGTTCTCGACACTCAGTGGAGCTTGTTTATGAAGCAGAAGCCTCTCTGGGCATTTACTTACGTGGAATGACACATAATGCTCTAGTTATCAGAACTGATGTGCCTGCTCCGGAAGCTCCTGCAGCTCCTCTTGCGAACAGAATTGGCCTATTCTGGCCGGCAGCAGGCGAAATTGTTATTGTGTATGATGTTGGATGTTTCACCGCTGTAAGAGATTTACACCCCTTTATCTCTATCAGTTGTATTTCTAACTAGAGGGCAAAGAGGATGATGGCGTACCGGGTTGTCGATCCAGATCCCGAATTGGCTTCCAAGGTGCCTAAGAAGTACAATGGGCGTCGAAAAAGAGTTTTTGGAAAACTCTTGAAAGAAAGCTCGCAAACTTGGTCAAAGAAATTAGTCTTTGAGGAGTATTACCAGGCCACAGACGGTCTATGCGGTTCCGTATATCTAGACAGACTCTTCCATATATGGATGAAGAAAAGACTCCAAAGTTTCCTCTCGGGTCCAGGATGTCCACCAGACAGCGTGATGGGCCCATATTTTGAAAATGTGAGTTGCCGCAGCACGTTTACCGACAATTTCGCAGACTTACCCTTGCACTGGGCATTAGGCCGTCAAAACTTTCTCGCAGTTTGTAGGTGCCGGTATCGGAATCGCTCATACGATAGTGACGGGCTGACGTGTTCGTGAAGATCAAGTGGGATTTCAAGGATTTCCCAGCTATGGAATATACAGTCAAACGTACGTCGGATCCCCAACTACAAATTTTGTTGGCTCTCCATCTAACGGTTATGCGGGCAACACCTCAGTTCCTTGCGGAGTCCCTGACAACAAAAATGAAAACATCAAAGATGAAAATATCACGCTCTTGAGAAAAGATGTCTTGAGTATCTTCAACCCCGTGGTGGGCGCCTGCGAGACGCATATCCAGACAGAGCTCAGGGGGATGAAGAAGTTGGTAGGCCCAGGGGAGGTTGGTGTCTCTATCTCTCTTTTCTGCACTTAACATATCACATTGAATGATTCAGGAGCTGATTTCTGGATGTTTGCGTCCATGTAGACGGCACCGCGCATCTCCGCGCTGATTCTCGTAGGAGGGCTCGGGAATTCTCCCATCCTGCAAAAGAGAATTCAAGATATGCCTGAGCTGAGAGGATCTCAGCTCTTCACTCCAAAAGACTGGTTAGTAGTCTCCTATCAATACCATTTCCGATATAAGAGCATTTCTTTAACTTCCATTTCCTCCGGTCACAGCTCCTCCACCTCAGTTGTCGGCGCTATCGAGGTCTATCACCATGGCGGCCTCTTGGAGAAAGCTACAAGCAAGATTTCCCTCGGAGCTGCATACTGGAGGCCGTGGGTTAAGGGACACCCAGTCGAAAATCGGTACGTAAAGATATCACATTCCCACTTCTCATGGCAAACATGTAGCATACTGACGGGATGCAACACAACACAGTATCTGGGAGCGGTACGAGCGCAGATATTACACCCGTGACTGCATGAGATGGCTGGTGAAGAGAGTAAGAAATACCCCATAAGATGGTGCTACGTGGACTAACATTCTAGTAGGGACAGGAGTACGTTAGGAATAGCATAACCACCCTCGAATTCTACAAGAACGTGGCAGTTGGCGAAGAACTAGTTTTCGAGGACCAACTATGGACCACAGACGAAGGTGGACTATTGCCGGCATTCAAAAATGCCCGTAGGTGTCCCGCCATCCCTCGCGCATTCTGATCTGACATTCCCCACACCAGAATGCCGTGTTTTCGCTACCTTAAGATGCAGATTGCCCGACACAGCGACGGCCAGCCTCAAGAGACTATCGAGGCCAATGGAGTATGGGGGTGACTATTTTGCTGTGCCATACTCGATCGAGTTGAGGTTCGGCATAGTGATCACGGCGAACTTGTTGTTTCAAGGTGAGCGAGGAGAAATTCATAACACCAAGAATAGCCAACTGACCTGAGATCATCGATCTTCTTCCCAAGGTTCCAAATGGCCGAACGTTGAGATCATCTACCCTTAGGCAGAGATGGAGTACAGTCGGTTGTCATGAGTCTCCGACTGACGGGCGGTCGCGAAGCACCAACAAACTGGCCAAAATCCGTCCAGCAGCGCAACGAAGAGTTATTATGCTTCTGTATTTCGAATTTAGGTAGTCTAATATACAAAGTAGAATTTAGTATCGAGTATATCCCCCTCTGGCTTTTCTTACTGCCTTTACCCGCTCATGCATGCTGTCAATAAGACTATAAAGGAACTCGTCAGAAATCTGCTCCCACGCCTCATAGACTGCGCCCTTGATCTTTTCAACTATAACATGTTCAGGACCTTCCATCGTATAAAGCTCTGGGTGCAGCTTATAGACTAGCTTTTTTAATTCTGCCCAGACATGTTCAATTGGGTTGAGGTCGGGGGAATAGGGTGGCCACTCCATAACTTCATACCCTTTTTCCTTCAACCATGCAACCAATTTTTTTCTCCGATGAACTTTAGACCCGTCCTGCATAAATACGAGGTCTGGATGACCATCTAAAATTTGTGGCAGTATTTTCTTGAGTGCGTACTCCAGAATAATCCGTCCTGTAACTCCACGCCTTTTGCTTTCTGGATCTCCTTGCAAATCTGTAAGTCTCATCATCGCTCTGCTTCCAAAACAACCACAAAACATAACTTTGACATCTTCCTTAAGATCTCCACGAGGTTCAACACAGTCTTGATTCCATTTTTCTTGTGGAGTTCTGAAAACCCACACTTGTCCTTTGCCTGATCGCCGTTCTACCATGCATTCATCACTCCAGACAACCTTTTCCCAGTCTTCTTTCGACCAATGATAATGTTTACTAGCCCACTTATACCGAGCCTTCTTGTGTTCATCCTTCAGTCTTGGACGTCCTTTTGCTAGCCATTTGTGGATGTTATTTTCCTTAAGACGATGTAGAATTGTTGAACGAGAAAGTCGAGGTTGAATATTGGCTTGAAGTTCTGCAAATGGCATTCGACGAGCTCGAGGACCTTTTCTAACTTTGCGACATAGAATTTGATCATCTTTGAGGTCTGATTTGCGTGGGCCACCTCGTGGTAGGGATTTGGTGTCACCGCGTTCAGAGGCATTTTTGACTGTATTGATGATTGTAGACTTGGGAACACCGGTTTCTGAAGATATGTGACCAAAGCTTTCACCAGCATCGCGTCAGCCAACTAGGTAAGCTCTTTCAATGGGCGTCAGCTCGCAGCGATTTGTTTTACGCTGACGCGCCATTGTGTTGCTCCCTTGTTTACTTTGGGAGGTCTCGCTTCGGTCGGAGACTCATGACAACTGACTGTAGTTGACGGAGTCATGATCGGCCTTTCACGTGATGAGGCTAGCAAGTTACATGTTATGTCTGGTAGTGCAGTTGATTATCTTACGCTAGTTCAATCACCACCTGTAAAGCATTTCCATATCTTTACACAGTAAGCCATTCAGATATTGTCGACCGAGTCAGGTGACGAAGAAGCTAGAATAGCAGAGCCATAACTAAACGAACATGTTACAGCAACTTCAGGCATCCAATAGACTGTCTTGATCTCTAGCATTAACACCGTTTTAAAATCAGTTAAGCATTTATCACCACAAAGGCCAATGCTTCACTCCAACGGCCTCGACACCACAGCCCTTTCCCAGCTTCACGCGTCTCTCTCCAAGCAACCTGTCTCGCGCGAACTACACGCCTTCTGTAGACTCTGCCCTCCGTCTGCTGGGTCTCGCCTTCTCGCCCTGCAGCCTGCACAGCTCCGCGAACTGAGTGAGCAATGCCGTGTCGCCATTGACGCATGGCTCTGCTGCGATCGGACATACGAGGTGATGCGAGATGCTCCGAGTCTTACTACCAGGGACAGCAACCTTCCGAAAAAGGTCTCGCCACTCAGTCCATCTACCTATTCATCCGTCATTTTCAGAAGAATGAAAGCTGATATCCTCATGTGTTTCGGGTGATACAGACAAAATATCGGGATGGCGGATGTGTCATCACGGGCGAAAGTGTGGACGTATCGGAAGTCGCCCATATCATCCCTTACAGCGTTGGAAAGTCGCAAGCACGCGCTACTACCGATCTCTGGGCTATCCTACGGGTGTTTTGGGGCGACTCCCAAACTGACCAATTGCAAGCATTGATCTTCGGCCCGCCGAGCAGTTTCGCTAATCCCGAAGCCAGAACACTGGTAAACAAACTCTATAACGTGTTGACTATGTCTTCGCAGGCCCACAAGTGCTGGGGCCAAGGGTTTTTCGTGCTAGAGCCGCATCCCGAAGACGATCTGGAGAACCTACACACACAGCGGGCTGTATTCCGCTGGGTCTATCCTCATGTATCCTCGCGGCTGGAGCCTGGCGTATTTGCCTCCATCGACCTCAATGCAAATGTTCCAGCGCTGTCCACCGCTATGGCTAGCGATGGCCGGCCTGTCAACCTATTCTACATCGATGCTGTGACGCAGCAGCCACGGCTAGTGCAGGATGGCCATATCGTCACATTCCGTACTGACGACCCGATTGCGCGCCCACTTCCGAGCCGGGAGCTTCTCTGTCTGCAGAGTTGCTTGATCCGTGTACTACGGATGGCGGGGCGAGCAGGCTGGGATATGCGCGAGATGAACTATTCAGATAGCGATAAGGATTCGGTGCGGGCAGATGATGATCTGGGAAGTCAACGTTCCCCTACCGCCACTAAAGACACGGCGAAATCTCAGAACAAGGCCAAACTTTTTTCTCACCGCCGTTTTATCCAGCGAGTGAAAGGCTGGATCAAGTTCTCCTAAGTACATGGTTCGATTATACTTTAAGATGGTGGCGTTGCCGTATTCTATAGTAAATAGTCTGTCCTAATTGGTGTTGGCTGCCTGCACCGTCTGACCACTCCACCCAGGCTCCTGATTTGCTGTCTTTCTCCTTATAAATTTAAATTTGAAAACTGGTTTAACCCTGCTCCTGCAGGAACTGGGCTAGAAACAACACTGCGCTCGCTGCGATGTTGTGGTATTGCTTATTCAGATTGCAGGTAGGGGACCGGTATTGCCACAGGGCAAAATGGTATTTTAGTGCCACGGGTGGAGGTAATGCCACAGGCTCTAGTTAAGCGACGCCTAATCGCGTTAGAGATCGCTAATTAGGCAGCACCACCAACACCAAGGAGACAATAGCTGCGAAAGCGATTTGCATTTGAATAGAAAGGGGACATAACCCTATCCCAAACCATAAAAACTGTTGCCCAATCATAACATTATTACTCCACCCAAAAAGAAGAGACAACCTTGTTGAGAATAATTTGTATTAGATAGCATACTATTAAAAACGAGAAATATAGAGAATTCCCCGGGTCTTTAATAGACCCTGAGCGACAGCGACTATGAAGTTCAAGTGGCGATGGTGCGCGGCGGCGGAGCTGCCACGAGGACAGTCTCCGCCGCCCCCGACGTAGTTATCATACTCGAAAGTGTAATAGGGCCGTTCTAGGCCATCGTAGTTGCCCTCGTGAGGAGGGCGTGCAGGAAAAAGAGCGCTGGTGACCTAGGGGCATTACGTACTCTATGAGGTAAAAGAGAAAGTTGCGCAATATCAGAAACCATCGCCATGTGAGCTCGCGAGAGCGAGTCCGGAGCCTCTCTCACGAGGCCCCCGGAATGAGCCAAAAGATGCTCCTTTTCAACAAACCTTAGTACCATATCTAAAGAGAACCTAAACGCCCTACTTAAACAAAATAAATGCTTCCCTTTCCCAATTTGTAGCACGCAATCACCAATAACCAACATCAAACACCAAGGTTTCCCCTCGCCTTCTGCAGGGCTTGCTTGGACAAGCGACGTCTCGCCATGAATATGAAGTTGACCACCCCTAGAGCCTCGACGACAGCGGAAATATATGTGAGGTGGAAACAACCGTTCTAGCACGCACAATTCTTCAGTGAGAATCAAGGACCTGGGCGACATGGGGAAACAAGGAATTGAAATCGACTCACATTAGTATGGCAGACTTGGTTGAAGTTGACCATCGCCCGGAGCGCAGGCGAGAGATTCTCCGAACCATGACAGGACCAACCCCACAGACCGTCTCTAGTATCAGTAGCCTTGTATATGACCGCCGTAAAGGCCCATGTGCCAAAGCGTATGAGACCAATGGTGATGGTGAAGACGTTGGTTATGGTTGTCGCCTGGTTGGCGGCCTTCTGGCTGAAGAAGTAGGAGATCATGACGCCGGAATACAGCACGAGTGCCACGACAGCGACGACGAAGACCAAGATGGTAGGCCAGATGACTGTATTTTTTGGCCACAGGGAAGTTCCATCGACGGCTCTATTTTTCGTCCTGTAGAAAATCGCCAGCGTAAAGGCCATGATGATGGCGATTGCGAGGAAAGAAGCGAGGCGCTGGAGGAATTTCAAGATGCGAACTTGTCTCTTGAGTTTCTGTTTGACGTCTCTCGCGTCAGCCCTATGAGGATCCTACCCATTATTTTTCAAGGGGTCGATAGAAATTCGTGAAAGAAGAGCCTACAGCATCATGTGTTTCAAGCTGAGCCAAGTCCGGGTTGAGGTTTAAGTCGGATGTGCTGATCGGACTATACAACGCATCCGACTTCTCAGGCAGTGGTACAAATCTGTCGTCGTCATGCTTCTGTCGGAAATGGTTGGCTAAAGGCTTGCTGTTCGTTGATGGAGAGGAATGAATAAAGACGGGGAGGGACGAGGTCAAGTTAAAATCGGATGGAGAACGGAGGGTATGAAGAGCTTCTTAGCTTCTCCCCTCCACCCACCATGTTGCCGAGATGCTTTCAGTCTAGAATGTCTAGAACTTCGTTGTGTGAAGAGTGGTACACTCAGCTTGTGCTGAATGGCGCCGTGGTGCTAGCACTGACGGTAGTGTGAGCGTGGATGGCTGTGGAGGGTGTGGCGACGTTCTATTGTCCACGTTGATTAGAGACCGGACACGAGCTAAGGACGACTCCCCGCTCCGCTAAAGAATCATGCAGATCAAGGCGAAGCAAGGCAAAGGAAGCAGGCTTTCTCTTTGCGAGGTTGGCTGGAATGAGCGTGACTCGCACTAGACGAAGCATGGAGGGTGTGTACGATCGCAGAGCGAGCTGTCCAGCCCGAGCCGGATCAATTATCCTCCTCCACTCTAAATTCAGAACATGAAATCATCTGCCTTAGCCCAGCCGTATGGTAGCATACCGCTAGCTACTTCTTCTTCTCCGGCATTACTCCTGCTCATTTTCCTGCTCTTGAGCAACCCGTGTGCCTGCTCACGCACGCCTCACTGGTCGCGGTACAAGAGTTAATGCTCTTTTGCGTTTCGGTAGGGTAGCAGCTACTAAGGCGGTTGGCACTGCTATTTAAATGTAGGGCGTTTGGTGATTTCTGAGGTAGGTTCTACCATTGTGGGTGTGGATGTTAGTTTGAAGTTAAGTTGTCGAAAAAAGTGGGAATCGCCTTGACCCTGACAAATTCCCAATAGCGGGGTAAGAACCACACAGCAGTTTGCCAATCGGACGGGAATTGACGAATTGTAGCCGGTTCACCAATCGGATAGCCGAATTCATCAAGTTAATAACTTGACGTTTCGGACAGAACAGGGCACAGTGGACCTGCACTGCAATTTTAGCGTAAACGAGGGCTCTGACCGAGCAGCTGCACTGCGTAAACGAGGGCGCTGACCGAGCAGGGTGGATGCGCTGAGTACGTTCAAAGCCCCACTCTTGTGTGCTGCAGTTCTAAAGGATACCAGACACACCCAGGACGGTGTTGAGTGTGGATGGTGCGTAACTGAGCCGCATCTTGTCCTGTGATCTGTATTCTACGGTGAGATAGTTCCTTTGTGATTTTAGTGTGCAAGATGGGAGTTAAATAGCTGCGTCTGGGGTTAGCTAATTTTCTCTGGGAGCCGATTCGGCATGCCGACAAGTGCGCAAAAAATATTTCTGCTTAGATGGATACACGATGGCGTTGGAGTCAGCTTGAATCGATCAAAGCTCAGATCAAAGCAAACTCAATAGAATAGCTGGCGGGGGTCGCTTTGGCAGGATTGGTCACAGGATATATTCAGAGGTAACGTGTAGGATATCATAGAAACTAGATGAGAGGACTGTAAATATGGTATTTCTTGTACCCCGTCCATATATACGAACGGGGTGCAACATATTCAATTGAATTTCTCGCTGGCGCCATCTCATCCCCCTCACTCTCCCTTAAGTCTCCCATCCAATCTCCGCTATCCTCAATTTTCTATCCTGTTGTGAGCGCATCTCCTGTTTCTGCGTCAATATTATATATAGCCATCACCGCGCCCACGACGATTCCACATACCTGCTCAACCGTACGATTCATGACATAGCGCGTCACAATTACGGACTTCCCTTGGCCTAGCCTCAGCGCGCGCGCAATGGCTTGGTTCTCGACGCTTGGGTTCCACTGGGGCTCGACTATGAAGATGCGGTTTGCCGACGTGAGGTTCAGACTACCCCATGATTCAGCTAGTGGCCCAAACCGGGACCTGGGGAGAACAAAATGTTGTAGCGGGGGAATATAGGCAGGCAGTACTTACCCGAAAGCGCCGGTGCCCGTCGTCATGATGAGTACGGGAATATTTTGGTTTCTGGCGAAGTCGTCGAGGATCTTTTGCCGCCGAGCAAGAGGGCACTCGCCGTCGATCCGCTCAAAGAGTATAGACTCCTGATTCAGGTGCTTCGCGATCAGATTCAAGGTCCGGGTCCAGCAGGAGAAGATTATGCTGTTGTAATAGAGGAGTGAGATTTGCGTTTGCGATGTTCGACTGCTTCGCGGGAACTTACCTTTTGTTTTTCTACACGCCTTCCTTGACATCGGATACGAGGGCGGCAACTTTTGAGGAACGGCCTTCGGGGCGAAAATAATCGCTATTCGGTCCATCTTTGCTCGGGGAGTCGTAGTCAGCTGTATCCACAGCCGCGTTCGCCCCAAAAGAAAAAGAAAAGCACAACGGACATCGTTGGTCCGCATTCCCCTCTTCCCCGCCGTCTTGCACGTTCTCATCTAAGCACTCCGAACACAAGACGTGCGCACAATTGCCGCCATACGTCCGACGCACGTTGCCCGAGCCCAAAATCGGCATCGACTGCCTGCACGACGAGCAGTTGATCTCACCGTTCCGCCCCAGTACGCACATCGCATCCTCCTTCTCATTCAGCAAGCTGCGCCTGGCCCACGAGAAGGGATGCTGGAATGTACCATGGTTGCAGAGGATGCGCAGCTGGAGCTGCGCCTGGAACATACCGAACATGCTCTTCTTGTCCCATTCCGCGGCCCGTTGCCGGATGGCTCGAATCATGATCTTCTTCGTCTGCTCGTACTGTTCACGCTCCTCCTCGGAGAAATCCAGCATTCGTGTGAGGTCTTGCTTTTTGGGCAGGTCCAGCAGGTCTTTCGTGCGGCGCAGGCATACGGAGTCGAGGAGGAGACTGAGGCGCTGGGAGGCAACGGCACGACGCTCCTCGCTCTCGTCAAAGGGCACGGCAATGAATCTCCGAAATGTAGCCATGCTGTCGAATGGACGGGCTCGGATAAAGGCGAAAAGCGTCCCGATGTCCTCCAGCCGATTCTGGATGGGCGTGCCTGTGAGACACCAGCGAGAATTTGCGCTCAGCTCGGAAACGGTGCGGTAGAGGGTGGTGGCTTGCCGCCTGATTACGTGGGCTGGGAATACTTGTCAGTCTCAGTCTCACTGGTCTTTTTGGGCTCTCCGATAGACAGCATAGTGACGGTCAGTATTCCTACCCTCATCGAGAACAATTCTGTACCATGCAATCTCATTGAGAGGGTTGGATTTGGTTGTACTATCCGACGCTAGCGTATGGTAGGTAGTCAGGACAATATCGGAGTCTTCGATGATAGTGGCTTGGGTCTCGCGCGTTCGCCCGTGATATCTGACGATTTTGATGGTCCCGTCTAAGTGACTAAAAGAGGATTATTAGCCCGTCAACGGCACGCCTGAAAGGCTGGCTAGGGTCTCACATATCGATTTCCTTGAGCCAATTGTTAATCAATACTGAATGTTATGCTACTTAGCAAACGTTCATATTTCATGAGGTTCCGTACGTTGAAGAAAACTTACAAGCCGAGGAGACAACCACTAAAGTTGCTCGAGAAAGCCGCTTCGCGGCGCTAATGCCGTTAGCTGAGGCTGCGCTCCGGTTGGTTGCCCAACCATGGGCATCTTCCAATGTCTTCATGACAAGCGACAGGATGGACAAGGATTTGCCCATGCCCATCTCATCCGCAAGAATGCCCCCTCCTGTCTCCGGATGCAGAATTTGGGATCTGCTTCTGGTGACCGCATGCTGGTACCTGCAGTCAATGAGGAAGTGCCATGAAGACAGAAATCCTCGGGAGCTTACCAGATCTTGCCATCACGCTCGATGGGTTGCCAGAGGCGAAATTCGGGGGATATCGGACCGGTTTCGCGCTGCGTCATGAAGTCCAAGGCTTCTTCTTGATGTCTTTGCATATGAAGTCAGCTGATGTTAAGTAGCAGGAGAGGACTTTATATTCCCAATGCCATGTCATGGAAATGCGATATTCATGACAAGAAAATTCAACCGTGACGCTCGTTGTTATACGGGAGCGCGAAAGGACTTACGGAAGCAAGGTTGTTCTGAGTCGGCTGTCTTGCCCTAACCGTCTCAATCCCTTGCCTCTCTTAAGTGAGCCATACACGTCCGAGATGGTCTTTTGAAAATGGTCGGTGTTGGCAATGTAGTATCGCGTTGCGTTGTCACCCGTTCCTTTCGGCTTATAGTCGATGCTTGACACGTCCATGTCTGGCAGTTTCAGGACGTGCGGGTTGTCGTAAACCGAGTTAGGGCGTTGCTGGTCAGGGCGTTGCAGGTAAACCTTGTTGGTGGAGAGGTGGTGTCCGACGGCTCTACCGGCTTCCGGTGAGCCATAAACATTGATATTCACACGCACGACGGCTTCGCTTGCCTTTGTTGCCCTGCCGATAGTCTCGAGCAGGTCCGTTGTATTTGCCAGCGCTTCAAACTGTATTGAGGAACAGCCGATAAGATCTTTCAACGCCTTGGTTATGTGGGTGTTCAGAGGTCCGAATTCAGAGCTGTCAGGGAAAGCCAGGTAGAGTTGGTCTGCTGACTGTTTTATCCTGAACGCATAATGGCCAGCGACTTGAGATTCATTGCCAATTTTAACCTTGCTTTCAGCTTCGGACATATCTCCCAAAAGTTTAACTACGACACGGTAAATCTATATGCAAGTTGTGAGTGTTTGGACCCAAAGAAGTGCAATATTCTCTAGTAACGGGGTATATGTGTGGGATGGCAGACCATCCCATAACAAACTTGCTGAGCATTATCGCTCATGGAGGCTTCTGGGGCGGTAGTAGAGTCCGTCGGATCTGGATGAGACGACAAGGCGCCTGATGATGACAGATCGTGCGCAGCCCATAATTCGATGCCTTCCTGTGCATAGCAAAAGGCACCGCCATCTGGCCCAACATTGCCCGAAGCGTGTTCGCCGTCGTCGTCGCCATAACTGAAGTCTAAGTTGAGCAGTTCACCCATCAAGCCAGTCCATGACTGATCCGTTAATACCGGGATTTCACTGGAACGCTGTTAGCATAAGAAGATACGATAGAGTGATCAAGAGTTCGACCTGAGTGGATCCACTTCTTGAGGGTTTCTTCGATGAGATGATTCGTGATGCGAGTCGTTATTCGTATCGTCATTATCGTTCAGCAGTCGCTTCAGCGAGGCCATGGCGGCGCGTGGACAGGAACAGAGAAGACAGATGTGTGTGCAGTCCGAGTTGTCGAGCGCGAAGCTTGATCAGCCAGTCAGGGTTGGCTGGGAATACCATCAAGTCCAACTGTTTTCGAGGTGGATAGCCTTGCGCGAGCCTCTGCCTTGTTCAGCACACCCGGCTGAGGAGTGAGGCGAATCCACCACGAGGCTGATGCACACCGCCTTCGCGGTGGGCTGCTGCCTAAGAGCCACGTACATCAGAGGCGCAGCTCGCCGTTCCCCGTGGTGTATTCTTATTCTCGCATCCTATCTGCGAAACACAGTTCGTTCCCTTCGCAGACACCTAAAATTGCAGTGTAGATTGACAAACCCAACTCTACCCTCCGCATCCACTCTCCTACAAAATGACGCAGGACGAGTTCGCGAAAGGCCCTTTTCAGGCGGCCTTAGCAAGTTTCAAAGCGAGGCTCAGTGCAAAGGAACGGGATGATTTCGAGATCGCAACTCTAGACGACGTGCGCATTGCGATTGCCCGCATCCAAAAAGATCAGGAAAGTACGAAGCAGATGATGAACATGAACCGCATCCAGTCGTTTCTGGAGGCGATGGAGCAGTTTGGCAAAGTCATCGAGGTCTTCCTGAACGCTTCCAATTTCATAGCCTTCATCTGGGGCCCCATGAAATTTCTCTTGCAGGTACGCTATTCTATGCTACAGCAACGGCCCTAACTCCGCGAAGCCTCACAGCTCATCTGTGCCGTCGAGATGTTTCTTGATCGTCTCAACTTCCGGCATACGGTGCAGCCGACTGACATGAACAACGGGACTGACGACTTCCTTGTATTCCATAGGTAGCGAGTACATGGGCAGATTCCTTTGACATTCTGTTGGACGCCTACCAGCAGATCGGCGAAGTGCTCCCGCTTTTAGATCAATGCAATGCCATCTTCGACCTCAGCCCGCACATGCGAAAAGTCCTTGGGCTAATGTATTCGGATATCCTCGAGTTTCACAAGAGAGCTATTCGCTTCTTCCAAGATCGAGGTAAACGTCCACCGCCGTCGCTTTTCCACCCTAGCGATCCATTTTTTCTGACCACTAACTACATTGCACAGTTTGGCATCAAATTTTCTCCTCAGCATGGAAAGATTTCAAGACTCGATTCAATGGCATCCTAGAAAGTCTACGCCGTCACAGGGAATTGATTCAAAACCAAGCAGCCCTGCTTCATTTTGACCGCTACCAGCAAGACAGTCAAAAGACTCTACTGTTTATTCAGCAGTACGAGCAAGATAGGTTGCAAATTCTGAATCAACTGGAGAAGTCGGAAAAAGCGGAAAGTGACAGAAAATAACGTAGTTCACCGCTAGGTTGACCACTACCGCCAGAATGACCACTTCTCTGACAATTTACTCGCGATGAGGAATAACTAAAATACAGTCGCTGAGTCTACTATTTCCGAGTTCTGGCAAACCCTCCTGCTCCATTTCAGCC
>JAJDMY020000521.1:0-26422 GCA_022345705.2 Sabuloglossum arenarium | reverse complement strand
AGAGGTCCTTTTTTGGTAGTTATTCTCTTAAGATAAGCCCAAGCCGGCTCAATCATATTAAGGTCAGGAGAATTTCCCGGCCATAATAGTCTTTGAACGTCAAAAATCTTATAGATTTCTGCCTGAGCCGGATGTGCATGAGAAGGAGCATTATCTTCTTGCACAATTGTATGAGGTCTTTCTTTTGCACACTCTTTTGCAAAAGGAATGAGCTTTTTCATGAGAATAATTCTTCCATAACGGTACCAATCAATACCCCCAGCTTTTGCATTTCTCACAAACTTCCCAGTTTTTTCGTTGAACTTCCATTGGGGCTTCTTGCCAGGAGGTTGTCTTTTGAGATTCATACGTCGCATTGCTGTCTGAATCTCCCATTGAGCCTTGAGTTCTGGTTCTCGTATAGAGTTGACTGCAGCTAGCTCTATATCTGCTGCACGACGCTCTTGTGCTGTTTCTGTACTCCAGATATGCATCGGACCCTTCTTATCATAGGAAAAACAACCCCAAAACATAAATTCGCAGGCTTTTTTCCATCGGGTTTTAATGACACTTTTGTCATATTTTTCTTCTTTTGTCCTCCAGACCCTAGTTGCACCCCGTCTGTGACCCAGCATAATCGATGTCTCATCGGACCAAATAACATTCTTCCAATCCTCTAATTCCCAATCTTTATACCTTAAGCAGAACTGATATCTGGCTTCACGCATTGCTGCAGTCAACCCCGGCTTCCAGGTAGGCTTCCACTTCCATAGTCCATAAGAATGCAACACCCGCAGTGTTGAAGACTCTGACATGCCTACAAGAAATCCTAACTCTCTTGCAGTCTTCTCTCTTCCTTCTCTATCAGCACGCACTAATTTCAAGACCTCCAAAGACTTTTCTTCTGTAACAACTTTAGGTCTTCCAGAGCGGGGTGCATCAGTAAAATACTCATCTTTAAACTCTCTGCTTACTTTAGGATCATAACCTCTTTCAAAAGCGATTTTTTTAATACGATAAATTGTAGCTATAGATAATCCAGTAATTTCTTTAATTCTAGCAACAGAAATGCCTTCTTCTTGAAGTGCAAGAGCCTGTGCGCGCAGGGCGATGGAGTTTTTGCGACCGGACGACATTTTGGTGGGGTGGGTGAGTGTCGCTTAACTGAGAGTTAGGCGGGCATTCTTAAAACTTTTGCCGTGGACCTATGTACATAAAGCCGCGTAAATGCCTTGGCAGCCGAGGATGATTAGTCAGCCACATAGCACTCCGAAAGGAAGCTGGAAGAATAAACCAACCAACCAACCAACCAACCAATTGAATGATGGTCTAGAAAACAGTTTAGCAGCGAATACATAGCCGGAGTAAACCTTACCCAAGAGTTATATCGGGATTTTCTTCTGGACTTTGGCTGCTGTGGCCCTGATCGGGAAGTCTTCTTCTTGGTTTCTTGCAGATTATTCTTGATTGACCTGGCTTCTTTCTGGATTCAGTGAAGAGCAGAACACGTCGAAAGATGGCGAGAGAATAAGTCATCAATTATTAGTCGGTTCGACGACTAGCTCCTCCGGAGAAATCCCTTCTAGAATGTTATTGCACACGACAGCCTTTCCTTCGGCCTTTAGAAGAGTGTATAACCGCCTAAATACACCAAGTTAATCTATTCCTGTCAGCAAAGCGCTGACAAGCAGCACAACCGACCCAATGGTCTCGCCCTTGTCACCCATTCTTGGGTGGTTAATTGAAGTCGCCACAAACGGCGTACTATAGAAGGATGCCAAGATCCCATTGAGACCCTCAGAACCCTCGTACCTGACTTTGTTGAAGCATGCTATGGACCATTCACTTCGCTTGTGTTAACACGCCTGTGTTAAAACTCTCGCTTTCTACTTTTTACCTCTTTCTTAGAGTCTCTTCTGTATCTAGTTAATACAATCCAAGATTCTGCTCACCTCGAACTCTAGTTTCGAGCTCCTTGTTCTCTTCGTTCAACACCCTTGCGCGGTGTGGAAAGAAACATGATCCCGTGGACTTTCTCCAACATCTCTACGTAATGCCCATCAGATCTGCCGATGATATAGGCCTGATAATAGTTAGTACGCGCAGTCAACAATACAGCTAGGATAGGAACGGTTTGATGCGGGAATTATCATATTTTAAATGTCCCCCACGACTTCAAGCATTGGTCGGGCATGTGACCGGCACTCTCGTACCGGCTCAAAAGCTTTAATACAACCTTGCGATATTTGGTAGCCTCGCTTCGCAAGTGTATCAATATCAAGACTTTTGACCCCTCACTGTAGTGTGTCCGGCTCGACTATATCGGCCATCACCGAGTTGCCAGTATGAGAAGGATGACGACTACTGCAGACACGATGGCCTTGGAAGGGACCTTAGGGAAAAAGACCTTGGGGACGACCGCCGTAGAATCAAAACCCGTCATCGAAGTTGATGTGGCCCGCCATGCTGGTGAAGTCGCTCCAGCTGAACCCCCCCCAAACCCACACTTAGAGGGGCCTATGAGTCGGGTGAGGCTGTCTTTGATGGTGAGCTACCCATACGTGCTTGTTGTGGTATGGAGAATGCTACTTTACTGAAAAGAGATCAGCTTTGCCGATTCCTGGCACCAAAGTCACCTCGGCCATCTCGGACGTGTCATGATCGAAGGCGAGTTCGAATCACTGAAGGCTATTAACGTAGTTGCACTAGAATTCACCCTACTACCTTACGATGGGGAAAGTACCGGGGCCCACGGTACACAGAGGACACATACTTCCTCCTAGCCAAGTTCCGCGAAGTTGGCGAGCAGCCTCCTGACTCGATCAAGTTTACTGCTCGCCTTGCGGATATGCACAAGCTATCCGTCTCCCCACGGCCTGCTTCAGGGCAGTCGAAACCGGAAGTCGAGTTGGTAGAGTCGAATTCGACTGCCCCGAAGAACCCCCAAGCCCCACTACCTGCCTACAATAACGAATAGCACCACCCCTGCATTTAGGAAGCCCTTAGAGCACACTGAAGATGTTTGGGCAACAGGCTAAGAGGCTTTGACTGCATTCGCCCTGGAGCCACTCCTGACAGTTAACCCCTAATCCAATAATACGAGCTATATTCAAGCTGCACACCACATTCGTCTTTAGAGATGCCAAGGTGATATTTTGGTGGCTTCCCGCTTTACTAGAGAGGAGAAACATCTGAGATATGGTGGACTAATGCTATGGAGAGTTGCCCGCTAGCTTAACTGCTTGCCCGGGTCCCCACACAGCCTAAACCTGACCAATAATCCTTCGAGTATATCTCCAGGAGACTTCCAAAACGCCCTCCCAGGGTGTGGGTCATTACGGAAAGATAACACACTCACAGCACAATGTCTGAGGCACACGCCTTCGGGATAGTCGAATTCGACTCTACCAATTCGACTTCCGGTTTCGACTGCCCTGAAGCAGGCCGGGCGGCTAGGGGATGTTGCGAGGACACAAATAGGCGATGGGCTCCGAACCAAGCTCGATTCAATGATATTGATACTAAGGTTTTCAAATTAGCTCTAAAGATAAATCTTCTACGGAGAGGTGATTAAAGCGTTTTACGAGTAATTACTCCCTGACGGAGAAGTTCCTTAGGCGATAGCCCTCAAAGTGGTTTTGCTACGGATGATGAATCACTACGGCTTCGTATCACATGGTAAAGGTGGGGGGGGTTTTGAGGACGAATCCGCTGAAAATATTCATGCCTAAATCCAGGGCAAGAAGTTTTTGCTTGGGGGTAATTCTCCCCAGACGGAAACTTTGATGACAGTGGAGTCCTGAACGATACCCATCCCCCGCATAGCACATATCCAGGATAGGTTCTTTACTCCATGGGCGAGGCCGCTTTAACCACTGTAATGAAAACTGACAACCCAACCCCAGGAAAGCTTCCATTGGCGTAGGAGGTAGAACTAATATCCCTGGCCGACCTCAACCGACTCTCCTCCTCCATACCATATTCTTCCTCTCCGAATATCTAGACCTCGTTCTTCGCCAACATACCACTCACCACCACCGTCCTGTACGGATTGCCTCTTTTCAGGCCAGTATCGCTCTTGAAGCCAATCGTTCAGGCGCTCCAACTTAAAGATCCATGACTTCAGCTTTTCATGACTAGGAACCGCTGCACCATCAACGTTTTCTGAAACGTGATCTCGTGTGGAGATAAACCTAGCAATGGTAATATGGCATGACATAGTCGCATATCGTGCCTCTACCTTTACCCCATTCTGGTGACACAGGTAGAATAGATCGCGTCGGAGGTGAAGATAGGTGTAGTTGTCATTAAAATTGCTGGATTCTCCAGCTGCAGGAACGAACGTGAGAGCCACTGCCATATCATCGAGGCTCAGTTTCGGCATGACAAGTCTGGTCCGGTGGGAGACAGTATAATTTGCCAGTTGGGAAATGCAAGGTTGCAGTTTCTGGACCCCTGAAGCTAAGACCTCGGGGGTTTCTGAGTGTATGATCTCGAGGACTGTCATATGCAGGTTGGACAATGGCATTAGCCATATACCTAAAGTCTCGCATGAGATAATCCATAAAAATAGCAAAACTGGGGGACCATACTTGGAGCAGATGTGCGTAGTTCGTCCTGTATTTCAGCAACCATCTTTTTGATCGATTCTGTCGGTCTAGCCCAGACACCGAGATTATTTCTCGGATCTAAGTACCCAGGCTTATTCAAAACGTTGATCAGTATGTCATCTGTTTTCACGCCCTCGAAATTCTGGTCTAGCATTTTCCGCTTAAATTTCTCATTGCGATTAGATCGCTGCGTTTCGCAGAACTCTTGGATGAGTTTTGGGTCATCTCTAGCGGTGGCTATAACGGTGTCGAATTCCGTCCACAGACTGTCGTTCTCGCCCATACCCGCTGTAGATTCTGTCTCAAGAATAGAGCTGCGGGCCACACATAGACATCCAGGTTACCTATATGCAGTCGTTTCCCTCTGAATTATCGGGAGATAATATTGCCCGTGAGTCGATCCTTTATAGTTGTTTTAAGGCGTGGTGCTGCGGGGTATGACGTCGTTAGTGTTTTCCTATGTTGGTTAGGGATCACGTGCGCTCTCAATTATACACCGTGTCAGCTTCCAAGACGAAGCCCTTTTCCTTTATACATATGCTCATATGTATGCTTATGTTCTTTTGATGTCGCGAATAAATATGATTGGTTGAACTATGTTTTTGTAATTTCCGAGCCGTTTCCCATGGGCGTATTCGGATCATAAGCAGCTTCTGGTGCTGAACGACTCTTACCCAGGCCATGCTTATAGGCTAAGCATAAGCATCTTGGGTACCTCTATTGCAACTTATTTGAATAGTGGTATAGAGTGACTAATCACTAGAAAAAAATACCCCCGGCACAGTAACCCGCGAAGACCTGACCCCACCCGACCTGCGGGTTGCGAGGTGGCAGGGTTGTAAAGGGTTGTAAAGGCTAGTTGTGCTGCCGATGAGGATGGAAAGGCATCATCTCAGTCGGGTGTGCTGTCATAGTTATAGACAAGAGATGGCGAGGTGATTTTAGAAACTGGCTCACGAGTTATTGGGAGAGCGGCAACATCCATAATGGAAAGGAATCATAAAACGGCGTCCAAACCCTCGGTTTTTCGAAGGTCATTTCACCAATACTTTGTACTCCGAATTCCACGCGAAAATTTGGTGGATCACTGCCCTTAGAGAAGGCTGCGCGGCTATTATTGATGGGCTGCAGCTTGAAGGAGATCAACCTCACGTGAGAGGCGAAAGTTCCCTGTTCTACGACTTGACGTGATAGCCTTAACTCTAAGGCCGCTTCTTCTATATGCAGAGAATCATTGTGGAACATGAAAGATTCTGATTTCAGCCTTTTTCGTTATATACGTGAGTAGGCCTGGTACGCCATCTCCCGGTGTTGCAGCCTATGGGTGCAATTAGTTAGCAGGCGGAGAGACTACTCGCATTTTTCGGGAATAATATCACGCTGGTGATGTTAGCTAATCTTCTTACCATCGACTAGGTGAGCTTGGAGCTTTGCCGTAGAACGCACACCCTTGAAGAGCGATGCTAATACTTTTAGCCAAAGTACTCTCCCAAAAGCTGCCAGCGCAATCCTTGCTCACAATATGCCACCAGTCGCCCTAGGTTTCTCTGATTCAGTGAACTTGGGAGGTACCATCGTGACATTGCTTGGTACCGCGTTTACAGGAATAGGCCTCTTGGCTGTGTTTTTACAACTTCGAAACGTGATACGGAACTTAAACGGCGAAGTGCGGTTCATTCACTGCGCTGCAGGAAGGTGGTCATCATTATTCAACACAAAGATCACCTACACTGAGGACCTGACTCCACAGTCCGCTCCGTCAGTCGGAGGATAGTTACAACACAAATACCTAAGCCGCAGCAGTATAATGCTCATGCAGTCTAATACCAAGACAGCTGGCACTAGCAGTTGGAGTCACTTCTTCCAACAGCGTTCAATCGATCCCAATGAGCTAATACTCTACGGGGGTGAGGATGCAAAATTCTATCCGACGGGCAGTGATATTCCTCGACCCCCTGTGCTCTTCGATATCCGCATTGAGGATGGTAGGCTATTGCGGATTCTCCAGGACAGAATTTGCAGCCATACTCTTAATCTCTTGTCTTAATCCAAGAGGTTTAAAGGAAAGCGGAACGTCCTCTTCTGTTAATTACGTAGGGGTCATTCACCTCACCGATCTTGGGCCTTTCTCCCAAGTCGCTTATTTTGACCAACACGGCGGCTTCGAGGTGTGGATAGCGAGCTTTCCCGTTTGGTAAATGTTTTTCCAATTCGAGGTGCAATATATCTGGCCTTGGGAGCCATTGAGCTACACCCACCTCGGTCCACCGCTCGTGGGTTATCACCCATACTCGGACCGAACGAATCTTCAAGGCCTTTCGAAGACTGGCGAACGTTGCCAAAAGCATCACAGCTGAATGCGATCCGCTACAATATCGAACAACTTGTGTCCATGTCCGGCCGAAATTTTGTCGGATGCTGAAATAAACGCATAAGAAATATGGAGAGAGAGAAAAAAATCATCGTGGCCATGTTAGACGCCGCTGATGTCCCAAATGCGCACGAAGCTCTCGCCGCTGCATATGCTATTGATGCCCTCGAGCCATGGTCCATACATCCGGTCTTGCCTGAATAATTCCTCCCTGCATTCATCGGTATCCTAGAGCCTTTTGTGGCGACAAGAGAAGAAACTATCGATGAGCTCAGCGAACGGCTCTTCAAGAGCCCTCGCATGCCGCTACATACAGGATGGGAAGACAGCAGAGAACAGGTCGATACGTTGCAGCAACTAGGGGACATAAAGACAGAGTACTTTTGCCAGTCTTCTAATTACTGCGCTTACTACTACCATACCATGGAAGCTGCATTCATAGACGCAGGCATCTGTCTTGCAGATTTTCGGGAAATACTTGCTGCGGAGATCGCGTGGCGTATGGTTTATCCGGAATCTTTGCCTTATAAGTACGAGATGAACGGAAAGCGGGTTGCGTTTATGACAGCAATGACTAGCCACCTAAACTACGGCAGAGACATATACTGGGTTGACAAAGAATAAGCTGTTAAAGCGTACGCGGCTTATCTATAAGGGTGGTTGCACGGCATGTCAAGAATAAGGTGGGAAGTTGCTACCCAGCCCCGCCGCTGTGTATTTATAGGCTAGGAGATTTCCCTTGCTGATCCGCTGCAATTGCTAGGGCATATGACGAGGGCGTTGGTGATGGAAGCTGCGGAGAGCTTCATGACGCCAATTAGCAGTAGCCTCGAGAGATTCAAATACAAGTTCAGCAATTTATTGACTAAGTTCAACTCAGTCGGAGCAAGTTGGTCCGACGCAATAGAGGCATCGATTGCGATGTGGCATTTCCTTTATATGGTTCTCCTGCAGAACTTGCACGAACGTGCTGCGCTGGAAGAGGGATTCAGGAATCTGAAGAACCCACCATGCCGCAGGTTACGGCCTTATTTAAGAGGGCGGATTCTTCTGTGAATATTCTCGTGGCATTTGTCTTACGCAAATCCTGCAGCGACTGGCTCTAGTTAAAAACAGGCCTCATAGCAATCGGCGGGCCTATGGCAGGGAGTTGCCGGTATCGGAACCCCTGAATCGCCAAGGCTGAACATTGGCAGTGTACGGTTGCACCCCTACTGAGTTCTAGAATTGAAGCGATAGTGAACTGAGCGTTATGTGACGACAATGTAATAATAGTTCCCCGTGGCACTGCCACGGCTCAGGTCCAGCCCTAGTTCTCCTTACCTCCTGATTCAGGGGTAAGCCGATTATCTGCCAGCAGTCTCCGACCTTCGGCCACTGGTGGCGAGGCGTTCTACAACATATGCTGTTGAGTGCCACTTTGTAGATCTCAAAACTCATCCCTGCAAGCCTCTACTGATTCATCCACAGACAGTCAAGGGCGGATATATAGGTGGGATGATGGATCACATATAAAGGCAGATATACACCGACGTGGACTTAAAAGCTCAAATGTAGTAGCAATAAATCCAACCTCTCGGCATTTCACGCCTTGAATTTCTCATTAGTGACTGGTAAGCTCTGGTTACTACGGCGAGCCTATTTGTTCCATACCCCATACATCTCAACAATGCAGGATTCTGATGTTATTTTTCAACAGCCTCGCCTAGATATTCCGCACTCTCGATTACCTAGTTTTTGTAAACCTATCTAGCTAGTGAGTAGACCAGTGTGCTTGGGAAATTTAAGAAATGGCCAACTCAATAGAATCGTAAGGGGATAGAGCAGTATACCCATGGCGAATTCTGAGAAAATGTATGCTACTACTATACATGCCAAAGAAAACTCAACATGCCATACTAGCAATAAAACCTGCTAGATTTACTCCTATAGAGACAAGGCCTAGAATCCAACTTACTACATTAACCGCGGTAGGTTTCCGGCCCTGCTTCTTCTTTTCCTTAGTAAGTGCCTTCTCCAAAAGTGCATCCACATTGCCCACAACGTCTTCCCCAAGTTTTTCCTTGTCTGTTCTGCTCCTATCCAAACTCTTTTCCAAGTACTTCAATCGCTGCTGCGAATTTGACGGGGGTCTCGGATTTGATCTGAGGTTGTGGTATTCCTCCTGCATTGCTGATCGCATTTGCGTGGCGTATGAGCCAGCAACAGTGTCAGAGAGTTTCCGCCTCTCATCCACAATTTCACACTGTAGTGCTAAGACGGCACGTTGTTCCCCGAGAAGCTGGCTGATACATGATGCAGCAGATGCATATGTGCCTTCAAACCTCATACACTTGGCGCCCTTCAAAATCATGTCTGCCCAGTACTCATCGCGTAGCTGGTCTTCGTAGTCTTCCCATCTACTTGTGAAATGCTCGTTCCACTGCGTTGTCACTAAAAGAACATGCCTGAGATTCTCGTCGCCGCATATTCGCCGGAATAGCTCCAGTTGCCGTAAGGCACTACCTGTGATCCGGGGCTGCGTGATGTTGTAGAGATAGATCACGCCTTTGAGGTTTATGCTGCACCGGTACTGGACGCAGAGCGCGGCTGACATTTGCACCAGTATGTCACCGTCGGAGCGGAAACTATCATTGAAACCGGGAGTGTCGACTAGCAGCACGTCCGTATTTCCAACTCGTGCTGCGATCAGATCCATTTTTTGAGTGCCTGTCAGACTTATGATTAGTTACAAGTACTCTGTCACAGGAAAGTATTAGATAGTCAATAGCCTCGACTAACTCACATGATTCAAGCCTATCACCAACTTCTGCCGTTCCCGGTGCAAGGGTATTGATAAAATAGCTCTTGCCCGCTCCAGTCTCGCCGAGCACCAGTATTGTTGGGGCATCTGTCATGATCATCTCGTAATCGAGCAAGCTGTCTGATGAGTATGGGTTCATGAGGCAAGCAACGGTGATAAGTCGTTGGGAATACAAGCTTTAGAGCAGCCAAGAAGTAAAGACGAGTGATTCGAGTGTATACTTGTTGAGTAGTTATCAATTCTCGAGAAATGAAAGCCAGATGAGCACAGAGAAGGCTGGAATATGGGGCTGACAGACTTCCCCTACGAAGTTCACATGAACCTCGCTTTGATGAGGCTGAGAAAAGCAATTCATTGTACACCGCTCATTTCAGAAATACTCGCATGGGGTCGAGAAATCCTCGTCTACTCTTGCTCATCGATAACATGGCTTGCATTCTGGACCTCTCTGGCCGTATTTTTGCGGCTGTGTTTTAGGGGTTAAGCTGGGTAACAGCTTGTTGCGATAACCCGATCGCACTGCATCAACGACCAATCATTTGGTAATCTGGACTAAACTGAGATGCGATTTGCCAAAACGCTTACACCATCTTCATAGATGTGCATATATCTTGGCACCAATTGATATTATTAGCGAGTCTTTGCAGGTCTGGCCAGCAATAAGCAAAAAGGCATTCAACGGAAGCAGATTTGTGATGAAAAACCTGATTAAGCGTATGCTAAAATGCAGCGAAACGCCACCATTCCTGGCGTCCCTTTTCCGCGCTTTTGCTGTTTTTTCTTATGTTGCTGCTTCTGCTTCACAAGCGTCAGCATGCTGTCTCGGAGGATGGCTGCCCTCTTGGAAGCACTGCGAGGCTGGTATGAGATTGTACCATCTTCACAAACGTAGAGTATATGCACCCTGCGGAGGTCGTAGCTGGAGACGACCTGGAGGTTAAAGGGCTTGGAGGGCTTAGAGGGGGGCATTGGGACTCCTGCAATAGGACTATGAGTTGGTCTCACATATAAGCAAGTAACTATGGCCTTAAAAGATGAATTGATGCTAACTGCTTTATACTTCGTACTCTAAACCATATGAAAAAGCAGCCAGAATAGTGGCGTTTCGCTGCATTTTTGCATGCGCTAAATTAAGGCCGTCCTATGCATCGCTTATGTTGCACTCTATTCGCTGAGTAGTGGGCTTCATGGGGCCCACCCATCGAGTTAGAAACCCTTTTTCTCCCATGCTGCTGCAGCCAAATGAGCAAACCTCCATTGTGCCAATAAGGAAAATCAGCATGGATAAGTGAGGTACTGAGTGTAACTAACGTAAAAAGGGACAATGAGAAAAACTGCCAAATTTTTGGTAAATTGATATTTTTCGATTTAGATGGGTCGAAAGGAATATCCACACGGACGATTTCCCCCAGACCGTAGGCAGCTAAACTAGATCTCCAACGAGAATGCAAGACCCAAAATCGTCCAGCTCATAGTACTATACCTCCACTCACATTCTCCGAAGGCACCGTAGACCTATGATTTTGCCTTCCCAGTTTTCTTGCCGAAAGAGAAAGATGGTTCTTTCCTACGTCGTTCGGCACTGCTGCTTGATCGAACCTCTCCCTTTTTATGAAATCTTTGCGTCTCCATTGCAACCAAGACAGTGCGTTCCTCCGTTCCTTCGCCATACGGGGATGTCAACCGAACGAGCTCTGGCCGAGTTACTAAGCAACGCCTATCATCTGAGGGCTTACGATAATCATCGAGGGCTCCAAAAGTACGAACCACGATCAAAGATCGCTGCTTCCGCAGACACAAAGACAGATCAACCGCCTTGATCATGACTGATGAGCGTAGTTCTGATTCAAGGCCCCTGAAGTGACCTTCGCTAAGTTGGAACATTTCCCCATACAGCTTCAGAAAACCTTGCAAAACTGGCTCAACTCTATCGTAGGAATCATTCCTGCTTCGCGAGAGAAACCGTACAGTCATGCATCGCCATCGATGGTACTCATCGATGCTGAGAGCTGAGCCAACAAAGAATTAGCGGAGAATAAATATCGAGGCTCGTGTTAGAAGTATAAAGATTGAGTAACGTACCAGGGCTGTACATACGCTTTTCCAAACTGGCCATATTCACGGCTATTGCGCTGTCGGCCCATAGATCTTTTGGCTGGTTATGTTCAAAATCAACATCAGGATCGTGGAAGACCGTCTCAACCAGGAGCTGGGAAAGGCATGACATGCTGAGTGCAAGCCGATTTGCGGGTGAAGTGAGATGTATCCGAGAGGACTTGTCGCGGATCTGCAAAAGGTCTTCAATACTGCGGACGGCCTCGGAATGCATGTCGACTACTTCCCCCCCTTGCGAATAGCGACTACAGGTGTTTGCGAGCTCGCAGCAGAGCGTTTGGAATGCCGCCATTAGCTCTTTCTCGCTTTCCAGCTTCAAGTCCAATCGTAATTGCTGGTTTTCCTTGGCCAGATTGCCGCATTGCCTTTTCAGCTCATTGTTTTGGCTTGCTAAATGGTCATACTTCTCGGCTGGCACACTATTGACAGCGGCACTCTTGATCGCCTCATTTTCTTCTCGCAATTTGTTATTCTCCTCATGCAACCGCCAGTGTTTATGTTCCAAGGCACTTTTCTCCTCCACCAAACGGTTGTTTTTCTCCACTTCTCGGTCGCGCTGTTGGGAAATAGCAGTAAGTTGCTTTTCCAAATCAGTGTGGTTTGAATCTGGCGGTATCCGTGTCCTTTGACCGAGGTCTGGAGGGAGGGTAAGCTTCGGGGCCGTTGCCATGGGAGATGTGCCTACAGCTTCCGTAATATTTTCCACTTGTCCAGTAATCGGATTTTCATTCTGGACGGGGGTTTTTGTGGTTGTGACCGTGACTTCTTTGTTATAGTTGTCGGACTGGCTCTCTTTATTCGTAGGATTATGGGGTGAACGCCTTGGGCTGTCGCTGCGGCCTGAAGTTTTGGTAAAGGATTCGTACACCTTTAGAGAGACCTGCTCGCCACCCTCTGTGCCATCGCTGTAGGTTTTGCCTCCGCCGATCGCTCGTATACTACCGTTCTCAATGGAGGAAGGATTTTTTGGACTCAACTTCCTCATCCCAAGCGTGCGCTTTAAACGAGTAATATATTTCACGTCTTGAGCTGAGCTGGCTACTTCCGACCGTTGTGAAGATAGGGGAAGGGTGACTCGGGGCATATCAATCGATTGGCTTCGACCAATAGTACGGCCATGGTGGTGAAAGACTGGTTGCGTCTGGTTGAAATGTGTTGTATCTGCTGCTTGAATGGCAAAAGCCTTTTGAGGATCTTGCTGGGGCTCGAGAGGTAACAGTTTCTTCAGATTGGCAGGCTGCGAACGGTAGGCCTGCCGAGCTGCCTGAACCGAGTCTGGATATAAAGGATGGTCCATAGTGCATTTAAGATATCTGATGGGGACGAGAAATAAGGCTGAGAATCAGCTGTGGGAAATATAGAAAGACGATACAGTAAATCTCTAAACTCAAGAATCGGGTAGCAAAAGAGAGTAGAAAGGCTTCCCATGAAATAGTGAGAATCGATTGAGGCTGAGCATACTCTCCTCTTTCGAAGGCAATAATAACCGGCTGGGATGCATTGCATTCCTGTGGGTATGCATATGTCAGAAATATGGTGCTCAAATCGCAGCCTTGTGTGACCTGCCCACATATTTAGAGGAGCCTCGACCCCAGCAGGCAGGCGAAAGTCCAGAAGAGCATTTCTCAGTCAAACTCTGCCCCGTCAAACTCCGATCATGGGGCTTAGCAAAAAGATGAACCCGAAGAATTGGGGGACAAAGAAGGAGAAGGAAAAGGAATCGATATTTGATGCTGACGATATCACTCCACTTCCTCTAAGGACGGAGCAAATCAATTTCCGGTGCGCTCACCATTTCTAATGTGATCGACGTGGGCGATCTAACAGATCTGATCTAAATAGTCGCAGTCCGGATAATTACAGCAGCGCAGCCAGCTTCCAAAGGGAAAAGCGGCCGTACACTATCATTGCTTCACCATCGCCAAGACCCACCTCCATGCTATATCCACAGAACGGGCCCTTCAGATCGTTTAACCAAACCGCGTCAGAAGAGACAAGACTCATCATCGGAATTGATTATGGGACAAGGTGTGAATCTAAATTCAACACTCTATACTCCGTGCTACCTTGCCTAAAGACTACTGATGATACAATGAGGCAGTCATTCTGGCGCCGCATGGACCCTCTTGAACATTGGCGACATTCCTCACAACGCGGATATCTCGATTGTGAGAGGATGGGCAGGGGATAACCCCGGAGAATTTACTTCTAACAAAGTGTCGTCAGACCTCGCATACGATGCGTCTGGAATGCTTTACTGGGGCTTCGATATTCCCCAACGCGATGATATTCGGAGACTGAGATGGGTGAAGCTCTTGCTCGAGCCTGAACCGAAGCTGAAGAACTTACCTGCCCAAGATGAAATAGCCCAGTCACGAGAAATTCTACAGGAAATTGGTCGAACAGAGATTGAAGCTGCAGCGGACTATCTTCGAAAACTCTGGGGACACATTCAGCAAGAGATCATCCTAGCCATCGGACAGGGAACCTTTGACTTCGCAAAGAAAACGATCGTGCTCTCAGTGCCAGCTGTATGGTCACCCCGAGCGTGAAAAAATACCCATTGTGTCGCAATTGAAGCTGGGCTTTCAGGGAAAAATCTCTCCTTACACATGGTTGACGAGCCACAAGCTGCAGCCATCGCGATTGTTAGTGAAAAGAGACAATCTCCCAAGGTGATATCGTAGGTCCAGCCCCAGATAATATTCGAATGCTGATGGAATGGTAGCTGAACGACTGTTACGTTGTTTGCGATGCAGGTGGTGGTACAGTAGTGGGTATTCCCCACTTTGAAATTATTTATCTAGTCTAACCAAATTCCAGGATCTTATAAGCTATCAAATCAAAGGCACTGATCCTCTAAAGATAAGTGAGAAAGTTGTTGGTGAAGGTAGGCACCACTCATGTCTTCACATATGCATTGCATGATTCATAGCTGATTCAAATGAATAGGCGGGCTTTGCGGCTCTGTTTTCCTGGATATTGCCTTCAAAAACTTGTTGAGCACTTTTCTAGGTGGAGACATACACAATGCACCGCCTCAAAGCCTCGCGAAGATGATGAGCGACTTTGAGTACGGCATCAAAAGGCAATTTGCTGATGATGACTCGAAAACATACTCGCTCTTCATGCCGGGGTGTCAAGATAACCCGGGAATCCAGTTAATAAATGGGCGTATGACTCTCACCAAAGAGCATCTGTACCCACTGTTCCAGAAGGTCATCTCCGATATAGAGTCACTTATCCGCCGTCAGATCAATGGACTGGAGAAGAATAACCTAACCCCAAAGGTAGGCATTACACACCCCAGACGTTATGCAATTGCTGACTAGGCACAAGGCCATTCTACTTGTAGGTGGCTTTGGGAGTAGTAAGTACCTTCATGGGAGGCTCCGCCAAAGGTACGGTGGATCTAAGAGCGGCAAAGCGATAGAAATTCTCCAGCCAGATATGAGGCAAGTCTTGTCAAGCTACCGTGTAATTGTGGATCTATCAAGACTGACTCTTTGAAGCTGGGAGTCAGTGTCCACGGGTGCAGTACGTTGTGAGCTTCTTGGTATAGGCAATATTGTTCCAGTGCGTCTTTCCCGGCTCAATTACGGGGAAGCATGCAATGTCACTTTTATTCCTGGAAAACATCTTGAAATAGACAGATACAAGTGCCAATATGAAGGGTCGTGGAAAGCAAAGAACCAAATCCAATGGTTTGTCCGGAAGGTACGTTATAGAGTTGAATGCTATTTTATGCGTAACACTGATGCAGATAAACTATCAGGGCCAGGAAATCAAAGACGGAACACCAACAAGTTTTGACTTCCATCAGCTTTTCTTCGAGGGCGAGATCAATTGGACTTCTGACTCTTTGTGGGCCAAAGCAACTTTCATGCGAAGTGATGACAATGAAGCGCCGAACCGAATCACCGAGAGTATGCCTACTCATTTATTTAACCCTGTCCCATCCTTTGCTAGGCTGATTTCTATGCAGCCGTTCATAAGTTCGCAACCGTCCCTTTCCGGATTAAAACTAGTTTCATCAAGAAGCATCAGCAAGATCTACCAGGGAAAATCCGGTATTATAAAATTCCTACAAAGATTGAGATGATGATGGGTAATGCGGAATTGGAGTTCTGGAGCAATGTTGATGGTGAGAGAGAGAAGCTGACTCAGGTTGATATCCACACGCCTCTGCCCCCTCAGATCTTCAGAGGTGGGCTTCCTGAGCTCCCAGCATGATGCTCGGTTTGCACAACAGCACACGTGTCCCAGATCACTCTTGAAGTGGGCCACTTCATGAATGGTGTCGGTACCGCCATGGCCTTTTTCGGTTCGGCCACGACCTGAAGACGAAGGATGCGTAACACCACAACTAATCGAGCTACTTGGGTACAAATACTGTTAAGACTGACTTTCTAGGTCATGTGGGATGGGGGAGGTATGTAAGACGGTAGAATATGCCACTGGCTTTGCTAGAGTGGGCTACCTGCCCGGTTAAAGTAATGTTGGGGCCTTGACGGCGACCAACGGGCGCTGAACCACAGCTACATGAATGGGGCAAGCTTTTCTTTGAAAGTTCATAACTATATTGGTTTACTTTCAGAAGTCAAGAAATGAAAGCAGGAATTGAGTATGTTGTGTGCAGTGCTGCATTGCTGTTGTTGCGACCTAGACATGGAGCATTCGCTTCACTCTCCATGCAGCCAGAACCAATCCCCTATCGTGTTCTAGAAAGTTTTGAAAAATTCCCAAGCTGTCTCCACCAATTTTGCCTAAGCAAGCAGATGGAGTTCGAGATCTTCTTTTCGCTTAAAGGCCTTCTTCTGGTGGTTGCAGTGGTGGACGTTGCGGTGGAATTTCAACGCTGGTAGTTTTAGCTTGCGGCAGGATCGGGATCGTGAAGGAGGGGTACGGTGGATTTGCGGGGAAGAATTTTGCCGCTGTTCCGGGGACTGTGTGAGCTATATGGTGATAGAGCTGGTGGGACATACAGAGAACTATTATAGAACAGATTCCCTCCTGTTCATCGGTTGGCAGTGGCCTGAAATCCTGCTGGGGTGCATTTTCGTTACCCATTGGTTGGAACGTGATAAATGGAGAAGATACTTGCAGGGGTAGGTCGTTATATGGTGGCACAAACGTATAGCGCTTGGTGATTGAGCTATCCCAACACCGTTATTGGTCTCTTGACGGGGGTTTGTGCATATCGCAGTGGTATTAGAAGTTAACTGCTAATTGGGGGTCTCTGCAGCTTCGCGTGCCTCACTAAAGGGCTAGAGTTTGCGTACATATTTGAGGAAGGACAGCGGCTTTAGTAAACGATATAAGACGATACGCAGTCACACGCCATGTTTGCGTGGATCAAGAGGGGAGAGAGAGGCGTGGAGTTCTACCGACGTTGAAATATAGACTTTCTGCGGCTCTTCGGGCTCGGGGCATGCAGGGCTTTTGCTTGGCTTGTTATAGAAACATTGATCAAAGATCATATTTTTGCTAAATCATCGTCTGCGAGCCTTTTCACGATACTATTGTGGAATGGAATTGATTGTTGTTGAGCTATGTACACAATGCACAGACCACCTTAACACAGAGGCCACCACGAACATCCAATAACTATAAGCGACACAATTTTCAAAAAGCTACCGGATTTGTAGCAGTAGCACTAATTTCAAGGGTCATTTTGGCATCATCATGACTTTCGTGGTTGAGTTGAAGAAAGATCGCTAACAATTCTCAAGTTTATCACCGTTCGTGGATGTCGCTTGTCCATGGACGTCCAAGTTTTTATCCGGATGACCAATCATCACACCTTTATCAAGACTTAATATCACTTCGACAGCACCAGCAGTGCCGTCGCCAGAGTCGCCAACCCAGTCTGAGCGAGCACTGACAGCATCTCTGACAGCGTCACCGACACCAAGACCGCCAAAAGAACTCGCGATAATAACGTTCTTGATGTCCTTGTAGTCGAATATAGGAAGGCCCTTCCAATACCGAGTTCGAATCGCTTCAGCGATGAAGGCTAGGACAACAAGAGCGTTGAGCGCTACGACCAAAATTGCGTAAAATTTTTGGCCGATGCTAAAGACATTAGATGAAACGGTTGTAGGAGCTGTGGTGAAATCTTTGGCGACTATCAATTGCGCGCTTGCGGTGGCTAAGAGTTGGTCGTCTATCAGCACCTGCACACACTCGGCGACACCTTGCAACGTGTCTTCTTCGTTCGACATATAGTTGCCGTGTTGTTGTTGCACGTTATTCACATTACGCTGGAGCATGGTACCAAGGACTGAGCTACGAAGTGTCGGGTTGGTGAGTGTCATGAACCCCAGAATCGAGGAGGCTGAGCTGGCAACGAAGCCAGAGGGTTCGATGTCTGTGACGCTGCCGAGGCTATTATTATTTGGGATGACCGTTATAGTTCGCTCGAGCGAGTCGACATGAATGGAGAAGGATGCTGGGACCATGGAAATGCTGCATTGAATCTTATCGAGGCTCTTGTAATCGGATCCAGCGACAAGGCTCGTGATAGCTTTAGAAAAGGGAGGCCGTGTCTTGTTAACATAATCCGATGAGCGTGGCAGGCCTTGGCCGGCTAGGCCGGACTCAGCCGATGCCCACCAGGCCCCAGCTACAATACTTTGGTCACCACCCAGGCCAGCCGTGATGACCCCACCGCAATTAGCTAATTTACTAGAAGTACAATCCGCAGGCACTGTCGTATTCGGACCTGAACCAGTGGCGAGGTATAGGTATGGTGTCTGCCAAAGTCTTTCGTTATCCCCCGGCTTGACGAGAAGTAGCTCGAATCGAGAGGTAGAGTTGTATGCGCATTCAACGGATGAATAGTACCCAGTTTCGGTATACTGGTAGCCAATCGAGTATCGGCTACGTGTCGCGTTGTCTGCTAGACCCACTGAAGATCCGACCCCGAATGATCGGCCAATAAATGTATAGTTCGAATTATCATTTTTCGCGCGCATTTGCAGGATACTGTTTATGCTGGATGCTGTAGACCCATCCGCGATCAGCTGTCCGAAACGATCTCGAAGCGGCACGTATGAGAACGTGCCCTGGGAATTGACAATGGCTACTGAGTTCTGAAATGTGTTCTGTGACCAGAAGGAGTAAGACTTCTCAGAGTAGCGTGGGAGGTAGATAGATGCCGGTGCGGTTTGCAGCACGGATATTTGGATTGGAGTCAACGCACCAGCCCACAGCGCCGACGGGACTAACATAGCAAGGATAAAGGCCAGAGTCTTGAATGGGGTCGACCAGTCAAAACTCTGAGTGGTTAAGGCGTTCCATAGTTTCAATCGATCGAGAGATACAGGCCGTTCCCTGAAAGCAATCCGATAAGAGAAGTTTATAAGTTGGCAGGTCGTGTTGACATGAAGTGTTCCTAGAATGCTAGCGATAATCTGCACGATGATCTGCGCTGTAGCCCGGCCATCCTTGATCTTGCCATACCAATCACCGTGAATTGTCCAGTGATTTTCGAGTCCAACGAGTATGAGGGTGCTGACGACGGTGTTGATGAGGAGATAAGGAACGGTAACAAGGAATTTCTGGCGAGACGACTCTTCTTTATCATGAGAAGCCTTCGTATAGCCGCAGTTCTTCCTAGATAGCCATTCCGAAATAGCCATTCCGGGTGCGAGATCCAGTTACGTGAGGGATTAGAGAACGTAAACGGTAGAGGGGGGGCGGGAGATGAGACAGAAGTTGTAGTGAATCTCAACCTGGTCAGCTGAAGGATTCAGTCAACCTTAGGCATATGAGAAGGGCTTCAGAATATGCCGGACACACTGTATACGAGCGAAAGATGAAATTCTTCGTGGGGGGGTGTGAGATATAGCTATATGAGAGCCAGAGAACGCAAATGATTGAGGGGGGGAGCAGGAAAGAAATAGAACTCGTGCTGATCCTCAGCCTCGTCAACTGGAGGATCCAATCAGCGTTGAGCAAAAGAAAAGACTTTCACAATATGCCAGACACACTGTATGCAAGCGAAAGATGAACCCATCGAGCCCTCAGCTAGTCCTGCAGCAGCTATCTCCAGCATCATGTATATATAGTATCACGAAGCTCCAATGAAGCACACGCAAGTCAGTAAAAAATAGAGGAGGAGGGGCCACACACACCATACGGTAAAACTGGACTGCAAAACTAGACGATGCAGATAGCCACATCCCGCTATCGTGGTTGCGGAATCGAACTCTCCCCGACCGTTCGTGGAATTATTTGGGGTTCCGAGACTTTGTGAAACCATGGCTAATGCATTGAAGGCAGATGGGTTGAGTCGAGTGACGTAACGCGCTGGAGCTCCGCGAGTCTCAGAGATAACAGGCTACCAACCCAAAAGCGAATTTACCTGCAGTGGTCTCGCACGCGCGATAACAACTTTTTAAGCGTCTCCTCACTTCTGGCGAGGCGAAAAAGGTGTGGGTGTGGGGAGCTGAGTCACAATGGAAACGGGGGACCATTTTCGTATCATTGCAGACCCAACGCGGAACCCCTCCAAGCTGCCACTTCAGAGAACCAATTGACATAACCCTTGAACCGTTGGCACTAAGACTTGCCACTGAAAGACGTCATTCGCAAGCCTTCTAGCCGCGTTAACCCAACAGAAGCTGTCCTGCGCACTCATTCATACCCGCGCTGTTGGCTTTGCCTCTAGACGTCCCTCCCGATCTGGTGCCTACCCCGAAAACTCCTGCATTACCTACCAGTCTTGCCCTGTCTCACCGAAAAGCGCCCTCCAACTCTGTTCGGTGTATGTTCCCCTCTTCTGCGATTCATCTGGCTCGTTGTGAGGCGAGGGGGGAAACACCTTGTTAAATGACGTGTGCGAAGATGGGAAAGTCATTTCCCTGCCTACTTAGAAAATACCTCAATGGAGCGTGACGCTAGGGAGCAGGGTAAGAGGGTGAAGAATGGGCAAGGAGGAGGGCTTTGCGCAGCCAGACGGAAGGCTACGATCAGCTTGTTCAAGGTAGAGATGAGTTGTGCACTCATCGATAGAGTAGGATTCTTCAATTGTCGGTGATACCGAGATAAGATGTTGGAGCGGACGAAGAATGATTGAGGTGAAGCCCGCTATAAGCTACTTCCAGCATAGGACACGGGAAAAAAGGAGAGGGCGCAGTACATGCAAGAAGGAGCGAATTAACAAATGCCCCATGGTCGAGCAGAGGCGAGGTCGCGGTCGTGGTGGAGCATGAAGGGCAAAAGGCAGAGAATCGAGCTGGGAAATGGTAATGGATTTATATCGATGGGGTCTCGAAAAAGCGGCAGGTGGCAAGGTGAGACGCCTTACCAGAAGAGGATGGGCTGGATTGGATTCACCGGCATGTACAGCAGAGTACGGAGAACGTAGGTAAGTGTTGCACACCGCTCATCGATTTCGCTTATTCGTGGATGGGTAAACCGCACATATCTAGACGAGCGGCGTACGCATCTTGTCGATGACAACACTATCAGCTTAACAAGTCAGCGACGACTTGGTAGAATTAACTAGAATTGAGCAGATAGCCAATCCTATATCAGGGAAATTCCTGAATGGAACTTGATGTTCATTAATCTAGTCTAGTGCCATTCCTGAGCGAGCGGATGCCCCTCAAATCGTGACCCATTGCAACCATGCTATTCCCTTAATAAATTCAACTGCAACACTTGTATGGTTAGACTCTACTCAATCGGTGCATAGCTAATACTCATATTGTAAGAATTTCATGGGGTGTTGGCTGGTATGCACAAATTGATCTTGAAAAGCATGGTGGTTATGAGCATAGTGAAAGCGAATGGCGTACACCACTTATCAAGCATTGCTCTCTATTGGCGAGCTGAGGCCTCTAGTCATCGAGTACTCTGCTCGTCGATTGGAGGCCCCATTCGCGAATGGCGTACGCCGCTCGAGCCGCGTACACCATCCACGAACAAGCGAAATCGATGAGCGGCGTGTAACATAAGTTTCCGGTTGGTCCGCGCGCGCACAAAGTACGTTGAAAAGGATATTGTGAGTGCGGAATTAATCGAGACATCGCCAAGCGACGACACCCATCAACGCCATTGTTAGCAATCTAGTCCAAACGTCAACCCCCACCGTTCAATTGGCGATGTAAGGCCCTAAAATAATTCTTGTGACATGCCTAATCCAATTGACTTGTAGAATCGCCGTGATATTGCCCTCCATCGTGCAGATCATTGTGACTTGCAATTTTAAGCCACACCGTACTACATCCTCAGTATATCGTCCAATTGACCTCAGAAATGCCTCGACGCTTGCCTGATGACGTTATTCATCGAATCCTTATTCATTTATCTACCGCCGAGCCTATTTCAAGCATTGCCAAAGCCGTGGGTGTTGCCCGCGAGACCGTATATCGTATTGAGCGCAATATAGAGCTCTGGGGTGTTGCGTATCCTCCACCTACAGTTAAATTAGGTCGCTCACGCTTATTATTGCCATACCAGGAGGATATAAGCATTGGATGATATCATAGTACACTGAATATTGATTTCTGACCGTTTATATAGAGGTTGATGGAGTTTATAATGGATCGGCCAACTGCGTACCTGGATGAGATGCAGCAGTTTATCTACGATGAATACGAACTAGAGGTCTCAATTACCTGCATTCGTGATCTTCTTGACCGCAAGAAGTGGTCTCGAAAGAAGACGCAGAATCAAGCACTTGAGCGAAATGCAGCTCTACGAAATGCCTGGCGAGGCATTCAGAAATCTTGGGACCCGGATCAGCTCATATTCCTGGACGAATCCGGCGCAAACGAGAGGACCGGCGATAGGAGGTATGGGTGGTCACCCATTGGATTGACTTGTGCTCAATCGAGACCGATTAAACGCTCTGAGCGGTGGAGCATTCTGCCAGCGCTCACAATTGACGGCTACCTTGATTACATCATTCACCAAGGCGCTATCACAGCTGATCTATTCGTCGAATTCATAGAAGAGAGGGTCTTACCACATTGCTCACCGTACCCTGGACCCCGGTCAGTTCTCATTCTCGATAATGCATCAATTCACAAAGATCTACGTTTGCAACAGCTCTGCAATGAAGCTGGAGTTCTGCTTAGATTCCTGCCACCCTATTCGCCGGATTACAATCCCATTGAAGCTACGTTCGGAGACCTGAAGACGTGGATTAAAAGGAACTATACGCTGGCGGCGGATTTCGAGGATTTCGGCAACTTCTTGGACTTTGCCGTATGTCAAGCATGCAAGGGCGGAGCAAACATCAAAAGGCACTTTCGAAAGGCAGGATATATTGTAAATCAGTAAGAGATGAGGTAGCCCTGCATAGGTAGCCCCGATGTCACGGTAGATGTGACTGTCGGCCGGCCGTTCTGATGGCCCTGACACCTGAATAGATTAATTTTTCATATTAATTTCACATGTATCTGAGTTGACGGAATAGGAGTATTACAATTTTGCTGGCCTCTATTCCGGCATTCCGGTATATTTTTAACAAAAGAAAAATGGAAACGAACATCACGAGCTGTTGTTGCTACTACGGCTCTGAGGCCTCTGCCGCTTGAACTCAGATATCTTGCATCGTATATTCGCCAGCGTGCCTAGCTTGAAACCATATGATTCCCAAATTGCCATTGTCATCGCTCCGCCTTTGTGCTCGTAACGTAGAGTATCTAGGTTCCAATCCTCGTCGAGAAGCCTATTCTTGATATGTTCTAGCGACTCTTTCTGTTGCTCATTAGATCTGTAGATTAGCCAGTCGAAAAACTGCGCCAATATTTCACTCGGATCACTATTTGAATGAACAGGGCTTGATGGTGCCGGCGGAGCATACGGCGGAGGATTTGAAGGATTAGACGGTGGCGCCGATAGGTTATGGAGTCCTCCATATAAGTTTTGAGCGAGATGCTGGGTCTGAGCGGCAATTAAGGTTTGTAATAATTGATTCGTAGTAGATGAGATATCTTCCACCGGTCTAGAAGTCTGCTGAGCCTGTGTGCCCTTCTTTCGCTCCTTCTCCCGCCAATTCACGAGTAGAACAATAATCTGCTGTGATGGCTGCTCTACCGAAGATAGTCCATCAGCAATTTCACGACTCCACCGCCTAAAAATTTCACAGGATACAGGATAGTGATCTGCCGCATTATCATGAGCATCCGGATGCCGTTTATTGACCCAGCACGTCTTATCCTTGTTCCTACACTGACTATTGGAGCAAGTCCAATAGTCAGCAACTTGTGGCATCGAATTGCCGGCAGCCGCCTCACCCTGAAGAATATCAGGCAATTCAGCTAGCTGCCGTTGAGTAGCAGTCCTCCGTCCGCCGGTAGGCCTAGAATTTGATTCGGCTTGAGATCGGGGCTCCATAATAGCCTCCTTTAAAAACAGCGTTATACGTAGGCTCACCCTCTTATGTTGCGCGTACCACATCTTTAGCACTTCAAGAGCATCTAGAAAATCTTGTTGATGCCGTAGCTCGAATGGACATTCGTCCAGTGCCCTACATCGCTCGTAAGAGGCTATTGCTTCAATTTTGACTATTTCAAGCTGCCGTGGCCTTGCACGCTCAAGAACTTCTCTCTGCCAAACGCGGATCGTATATATTGATAGATCGCTTTCTGAATATATTCCAGACTTCGAGCATAAGGTCTCCTTCGTATTCACCATGGCCTTCCATACGCTCGGATACCTCATAGTATCCTCCTCTATGTCATCGTCCTCCTCTTCGTCCTCCTCCTCCTCCTCCTCTATCCGTTCTGCTTGCTCTTTTGGCTGCGTAGCATCCATAGCATCGTCATCTATGATGGTAGAAGCGGCGTCCTCATTCTCATTAAATTGTTCCTCCTCATCTACATCATCAGGCGCGACTTGCTGCCGTCGAGAATTTACGGGAAGCGCAGTTGCTGTACAAGCCTTTTTGGCACGCTGCGAGGAGGGCGGGGGCTGAGATATAGACTCAGAATTGGCACGCTTACGTGCTGAAGGCCTAGAGGTGCGTGTAGACTGGCGGATAGGCGTCTTCGGATAAGGCTCTATGCGCGGCATTTGTACGACGGGGGGCAATATCACGGCAGTTCTACGAGTCAATTGGATTAGGCATGTCACAAGAATTATTTAAGGGTCTTACATCGCCAATTGAACAGTGGGGGTTGACGTTTGGACTAGATTGCTAACAATGGCGTTGATGGGTGTCGTCGCTTGGCGATGTCTCGATTAATTCCGCACTCACAATAGGATACGGAGTTTGCTTTCATCTCGCTCGCTCAACGATATGGTCTAAACAGTTGGCCTTTGACCATGTTGCTGAGTTCTAGCCTGAATTTCCGATGGCTTCCGATTTTGCATCTATTCCTGAATTCACCTTTATATTGAAGCGCATGAAGGAGCGAGGGAAAGTTCAGTGAAGGGTCAGATTCCTTGGCTTTTCAAATCTTGAGTAAACAGAATGTTGGGGATTCCCCATATTGTTCTTATTTCTTATCCTTCGACACGCTCCAAGGAGTTAAGGCAACAACATCATTCCAATGTCCTTCTCTAAGAGACCCCCTTTGCCACCGTTCCATGGGAGTTAAGCCTTCCGCAGCTGAGGTTGGCTGGTCGTCTGGGTGGGAAGTTGCGGCACGAGCTCCTCCAGATACAGCAACAGCTTCGGAGGGCTGTGCTGCACTTGCTTGCTGAGGTTCTGTGTTGGACGTGCCTTCCTGGATTTTTGCCTTATCAGTCTTGGAACGTGGAACTCAAACATCATGAGAATGACACGATGGGAGAGACAATCGATACCTTTGAGATAGGGTCTCCCTTCTCGTAGTTCTTATCGAGACGGCCACCGGCTCTTCGCTGAGGGGTGGATATTGTGGTTGATATCTGGAAATGGTTTCGTATTTTCCTAGCTATATATTGAGAAGGACTAGCAGGTTGAGCGGGAAGGCAAGCATACCTCAATCTGACGCTGCGCAATATTTTCTGGGTTCTTTGGATAGGGAGTCTATGCGATGAAGATTCATCCTCCTTTGAAGTGCAGCAGACAGTATGTATTTATGCCTACATCCATGGAGGGTTTGCTGGTGAAACACGTCCTACACGTTGACTTGGACACTGTACGGTACTTTTGCAAGTTCTGTGGACTTGACCTTTGCGGTGTTGTGAATGCATGGTACTTTTGCAAGTGCAAACATATACCCCGTACTCCCGGGAACTTTTGCGACAGTGATCAACTGGCGGCAAAACGGCCTGCTGGACTTTTCGCAAATCTGGACTGGTCCCGATTACCGGGCCTCGGATTGTTTGTGTGATGTATGGCACTTTTGCACATCCGCCGCCATCGAGACTGCTGTCATGCACGGTACATACATTTGCAAATCGCTGTCGTCAGAACCGCTACCGTCAGAACCCTGTCTTATGCATGGTACTTTTGCACATCGCCCGACAGAGATGTTCCTGTTAGAAGCGGACGCGAATTGCTTTTCGTCGCTCGTTCGTCTACTGTCATGGCGGATTCATCGAGGACTCGCCTAATTTGCATAGCACGCGTCGCTATGTTGTAGATATTCTAGACAC